>ML243166.1:823-28461 GCA_005239495.1 Nicotiana undulata
AATCTTAAAACTAATCATATATTTGAACTCGTGGGGTTATGGGTGATCGGGTTTTGGTCCAAACCTCGAGTTTCGACCACGTGGGCCCGAGGTCAAATTTTGGAATTTTAGGAAGAATGATTAGAAATGGGTAATTAGGCTATGGGTTTGAGTTATTGAGTCATTATTGATATACTTGAGTTGAATATGTCTAGATAATATCGTTTCGGAGCCGGATTATAAAGGAAAGGCGGTGTTAGAGGGTTGATCGCTCTATTTTGGACCCGAGGTAAGTGTCTTGCCTAACTTTGGTGAGGGAATAGGTATTATTTGCTATGTGCTAAGTGAATATCATGTTCATGGCATATGTGGGGTGACGAGTACCTATGCAATGTGTGTCAAGCATGCCCGTGAGTCTATTTTGATAGAAATTGCAGTATATCTCCCATGTTTAGTATATTGTGAGATTTTCTTTACTTGGTAATTTATTCTTGATTGAAAATGATAACACAAGTGTAGAGTACGTGATTGAGGTAATTAGATATAGCTGAGACCCTTGCCGGTTGAGGTAATTGGTTATAGCTGAGACCCTTGCCGGGCATTTCTTGAGTTACTACTTGATGTTTCCCCCTTGCCGGGTGTTCTGAATTGCTTATTTCCACTATGCTGTACTCCTTGCCATTTATCTGTTATTGTTTGGTGAGGAAGAGCGTAAAGCATGAAGGGTGATGCCGTGTCATAATACTTGATTTCATTGCATAGTGAGGAAGAGTGTAAAGCACGAAGGGTGATGCCGTGCCATGATTTTATTGATTATAAGCACGAAGGTAAATGTCTTGCCATGATTTTATTGATTATAAGCACAAAGGTAAATGTTGTGCCATGATTCATTGTACATTGCATTGTGAGGAAGAGAGTAAAAGCACGAAGGGTGATGTCGTTCCATGATATTTGATTTCATTGCATTGTGAGGAAGAGAGTAAAAGCACGATGGGTGATGTCGTGCCATTGTTTATTTTTCTGACACTTAAATTGTTTCGTTGTCGACTGTTTGATTGTTTCTCTGGATCACTTCTACCTGTCGATGTGACTGCTTTATTTCACTTGTCCCCCCTTTACTGCTCCTGTATCCCCTACTTGCCGGTTTATTTCCAGCCTTGTGTTATTTCCTGTTACCTGCTGTAGAATAGGACAGGTTATCGTTAACGTCAAGTCTAGCCTCGTCTCTACTTCCGCCAAGGTTAGGCTCAGCACTTACTCCGTACATGGAGTCGGTTGTACTGATGCTACACTGCACTTCTTAATGTTGTGCAAATCCCGCATCCGGACCCAGTGGACCGCATTGAGGGAGTCACCTTCAGTCCACCCAGAGCTTCAAGGTATACCCGCTGGCGTTCGTGGGCCTTGGTGTCTCTCCTACATTTGGATTTCCTCATTGTCTTGCCTTTTTCTTCTAGCTCCAAGACAATTATGTATTTCTTTCAGACTTTGTATTTAGCACTCAGTTAGTTAGTTCGTGAGGTTGTGATACCCCGATTTTGGGATATTTGCGATGTTGTTACCTTTATCTTTTCATTATTCGTTTTGGGAATATTATTACTTTTCTGCTGTAAAAACTTTTGAAGTGATGTGGAAATGTTCGGTAAAGGCTGAAAGTTAAGGGAATTGAGATATTCCAGTTGAGGTTGGAAGGTTAATTGGCTTTATTACTGTTATGTTGTTTTTATAAATGTCAAAGTGTTGTGTATGTTGGCTTGTCTAGCGGGTTCAACGTTAGACGCAGTCACGGTCTGAAAGGTGGGATTTCGGGTCGTGACATTGAAATAATTTTTGGAAAAATAATTCCGGAGTAATTCGAGCATACTGAATGCACATCGTGTCCTTAAGAAAATTATTCTCTTCAAGTACCCGATGTGCTGTAATATTATCCTCCCACGATAGAACGATACCAGTCAGAAAATTTCGTAACGAATGATTTTGGGATTCAAAGCATATTTAGACTTTCCGGCACTGTTTCTGAAAAGGTTTGCAACCTTTTAGAAACAGCAATGGCTGGTTGAACAGGTGAGAATATTTCTGTTTGAAATATTTCGGGAAAACAGAAACGAATATAAAATAACCCGGGGAATAAAAGGGACCATATCGGGTCACGTCGTGGGCCCTGTGTTATTCCGGGTTGAATTTTTGTTAATTAATTAAATTAATTAATTAAATCATTAAAAAAATTGTCCTAAAGATTACTTAATCAATCGATCTTTGATCAAATTCGACTCCGAAGCCGAAGTCGAAGCCGAAGCCGAGCAAGATACGACGACGACGGTGCGAGGGTTACTTTCTTTCCCACCCATTTAACATCAAGAGAAATGCTTTATCAATATAAGCACATTCACTTTCCTTTACACCACCAATGAGGGATACTTTGCTCTTCCCAAAGAAAAAGGGAGCTCACTTTCCCTCCACTTTCTTCCCTTCATTTCCCATTCACCAAACTTTAATCTCAACAATCCTCCACATGAATGGGGAATGACTATAAGACAAAGGAATGCACGGACAAGTGTGTGTTTTACATGCAAAGATTAATTGCATCTAGATAAGCAGGTTTCCCTTTGAACTTTTAGTAGTAAACTTATGTCAGATATACTCGGTCAATCGGTAGATTTGATATTTTGGAACCGTCGAGCTTTGTTGTATACCTAGACAACATAAGTCACATAATCAACCTTTAACAATCTATGGTTCTCATGGTTGTGTTCGTTTCAACCATGAACACCGCCTGGTTTCATGAGTTCTTAGAGAATGAGCCTTTACTTTCACTCCCTTTGAAGCGTCTCACACTTAATGCTCATAAAGGTAATTTCTAAATGTGTAATCCTATAGGAACACTATCTTGTCATATCCTACCAGACTTAGCAAATCATTAAAAGCTTTAAGCTTTATTGACTCATCAAAAAGTCCTAATGCTTTACCTCAATTTCTGAACATTGTTTTCATCACGAGAATGGGTTGAGTTATTTGACAATGTTGAACCGTCATTCATAACTTTGTTTGATCTCTTTTAACCTATCTCTTGGGATCTCCAGTCTTCTAGGTAGATTTACCGCCATGATGACTTGTCCTAGCCCTTAACCTCATTCCCTTTGATGATATTTCAATTGCCTTTCTAGATAGGACTTTTGTAAGTGGATCTGACATGTTATCTCTTGACTTTATGTAGTTAATCGTGATAACACTACTAGAGAGTAGTTGTCTAATGGTATTGTGTCTCTGTCGTATATGGAGAGATCTTTGGTTATACATAATGCTCCCTGCCTTGTCTATTCCCGCTTGGCTATCACAATGTATACATATAGGTGCCAAAGGTTTTGGCCAAAATGGAATATCTTCCAAGAAATTCCGGAGCCATTCAGCTTCTTCACCGGACTTATCTAAAGCTATGAATTGAGTTTACAATGTAGAACGGGCGATGCATGTTTTTTTGGATGATTTCCATGACACTACACCCCCCCCCCCCAAATTTTATACCCCCCCCCCAATTGTGTAAACATATTCACTCGTGGATTAAATAGATGATCCGATAATCTTGTTTGCATCACTATATCCCTTGATTACGGAGGGATATTTGTTATAATGCAAAGCATAATTTTGGGTATGTTTCAAATAGCCCAAAATTCATTTCATTGCCATCCAATGTATTTTTTTTGTGTTTACTTGTAAACCGACTCAGTTTACTAATAGCACATGCTATATCTGCTTGCGTACAATTTATGATATACATCGACTTCTCAATACTATTGCATTGTCTAGTTGTGAGTCACTTTCACCTTCATTCTTTTGAAGTTCATAACTCAAGTCAATTGGAGTCTTGGTAATTTGGAAATCCAAATACTTGAACTTGTCAAGTACCTTTTCAATGTAGTGAGACTGTGATAATGCTAGACCTTGTGGAGTCTTGTGAATTCTGATTCCTAAGATCACATCAACAACTCCTAATTTTTCATGTCAAATTTGCTAGCCAATATGCGCATAGTAGCATTTATATCTGCCATATTTTTGCTCATTATCAACATGTCATCAACATATAAACAAACAATGACTTCATGTCCTGGAGTGTTTTTAATGTAAACACATTTGCCACACTCGTTGATTTTAAACCCACTTACCAACATTATTTGGTCAAATTTGGCATGTCATTGTTTGGGTTCTTGTTTAAGTCCATAAAGCGACTTAACAACTTTGCACACTTTCTTTTCTTTACCTAGAACCACAAGAATCTCAGGTTGTTCCATGTAATCTCTTCCTACAATTCTCCATTTAAGAAAGCTCTTTTAACATCCATTTGATGGATTTCAAGACCATACACGGCCGCCAGTGCCACTAACACCCTAATTGATGTTATCCTTGTTAATGGCGATTAAGTGTCAAAGTAATCAAGGTCTTCTTATTGCCTAACCTTTGACAACAAGTCTTGCCTTATATTTTTCAATAGTGCCATCAACTTTCATTTTCCGTTTAAAGATCAATTTCAAACCTAAAGGCTTATTTCCTGGAGGAAGATCAATCAATTCCCATGTATGATCATCTAAAATTGATTGAATCTCATTATTGACTGCCTCTTTCCAAAATGATGAATCAGAAGATGACATAGTTGCGTTAAAAGTTTGAGGCTCATTTTCAAGAAAGAATGTCACAAATCTGGTCCAAAGGAAGTATATGTTCTTTGACGTTTGCTACGCCTTCGATATTCTTCACTTGGAGTATTTTCCATTGGTTCTTCCCGTGGTCGTTTAGGTCTTTCACTTAACGACTGACATTTAATTTTATACCAATATATGCTTTCAAAGAACTCAACATTATTTGATTCAATTACCGTATTAACATAAATTTCGGGATTACCAGATTTATGAACAAAAAACCAGCATGCTTTACTTTTTATAGCATATCCAATACGCAATCTATAGTTTTTGGTCTGATTTTAACCCTTTTGGGTAAAAGAACTTGTACCTTTGCAAGACACCCCCCCACTTTAAAATATTTCAAGTTGGGTTTTCTTCCTTTCTATTGTTCATATGGAATAGATTGCGTTTTGCTGTAGGGTACTCCGTTGAGTATTCGGTTATCTGCAAGGATAGCTTCCCCCCACAAACTCTGCAGTAAATGGAACTTATTAATAAAGAATTTATCATTTCTTTTAATGTCCGATTTTTTCTTTCCGCAATTCCATTGGATTGAGGTGTGTATCAGACAGTAGTTTGATGGCTAATTCCATATTCCGAACATATTTCTGCAAACGGAGATTCCTATTATCCACCCCTACTCTTCTAATCATTTTGATCTTTTTATTCATTGATTCTCCACTTCATTTTTGTATTTCTTAAATATTTCAATTGCTTCATCCTTACTATTAAGCAAATAAACATAACAATATCGAGTGCAATCGTCAAAAAATGTAATAAAATGCTTTTTCCCACCTCGAGATGATGTCGAATTCATATCACAAATGTCAGTATGAATTAAATCTAAAAGATTTGAGTTCCTTTCAACAGACTTAAAGGATGTTTTAGAAACTTAGATTCAACACGTATTTGACATTTTGATTTATTACACTCGAATTTAAGCAATACTTCTAAATTAATAACTTCCGCAAGGTTTTATTATTGACATGTCCTAAACGAATATGCCATAAATCATTTGACTCCAATAAATAAGAAGAAGCTGAAATTTTATTCATACTGTCAACAACCATTACATTTAGTTTGAAAAGGCCCTCTATGAGGTAGGCCTTTCCAACATACATTTCATTCTTGCTTACAACAACTTTGTCAGAAACAAATACACATTTGAATCCATTCTTAACAAGTAAAGAAATAGAAATTAAATTCTTCCTAATAGTAGAAACATGAAGAACTTTGTTGAGCGTTAACACCTTGCCAGAAGTCATCTTTAGGAATATCTTTCCATAACCTTCAATCTTGGTTGTTGCATTATTTCCCATGGAATATCTCTTTTTCGGGAGTAGCAGTAGAGTAAGTCGCAAATGCTTTTTTGACAGTACAAACATGTCGAGTGGCTCCAGAGTCAATCCACCACTCCTTCGGCTTTCCAACAAGGCTGCAATTCCGAAAGCATTGCACAAAGATCATCAATGTCATCATTCTTCTCCACTATGTTGGCATGTCCGTTCTTCTTATCCTTTTTTGGGAGACGGCAATCAGGGGCTTTGTGACCAACTCTTCCACAATTGTAGCAGTTGTCCTTGAATTTCTTTTTGTTTTGCTCCTTTGTCTATCCAGAAAACCTCTTCCTCTTCTTACCTTTTGGAGAAGTCTCCTCAACGATATTAACTCCCACGATCGTTGAATTTCCACGAGACTTCTTCTCGGCTGTTTTGTTGTCTTCCTCAATCTTGAGACGAATCACAAGATCTTCCAACTTAATTTCTTTGCGCTTGTGCTTAAGATAGTTTTTGAAATCTCTCCACGAAGGATTGTTTTTAATCATTGCAGCCACTTGAAATGCTTCATTCACGGCCATACCTTCAGCAATAAGGTCGTGAAAAATACGTTGAATTCTTGAACTTGGATTCCAACAGTTTTAATGTCTATCTTTTTATAGTCTAATAACTTGGCAACCACAAACTTCTTCAAGCATGCATTTGCAGTCTTCTCAAGTGCGTCCCATAATTCTTTCGAAGTTTTCACTGCATTGTAGACATTGTACAATTCATCCTCTAAAGCACTTAGAATGTAGCCTTTCCAAATAAAGTCTTCTTGTTTTCACGCCTCAACAATCATAAACTTCTCACAGTTCGGCATGTCAGCGGCAGGCACTAGAGGGTCTTCACTGGTGAACTTCTGCATACCAAGAGTGGTAAGCTAGAAAAACACCCTTTGCTGCCATCCTTTGGAATTGGCTCCAGAAAAATTTTCCGATTTCTTGGCCGGTGGAACAACAGTTCGGCTTGACGAGGCTATCATTGTTGCCGCAACAGTCGCTGAATAATTTCCATTTCTCACTGTCAACAACAAAATAGTTCAATTAATGGAATAAAAGAGAATAGTAAACAATACTGTAATGAACGATAAATAATACGTTTAATAAATAAAAATCGAAGTTTTTATATATTTTTTCACAGTAACGATGAAGATTTTATATTCTTCAAATCGTTTCTGAATTTTAATACTCCGATGAAGTATTTATATCTTCAAATCAGAATAGAAAAATTCAGAAGGAGTAGAAAACCACACAGGTTTTAATCTCCAAAAAACATAATACAAAATACAATAAAATAATTTCAATAAGATTGTTATCAATCTGTAATACTGTAAATAATAAAATAGTAAACTTTCTGAAACAGGAAAATAGAAACAGAAAGTTAGCAACAACATAATGTCGACTTAATTTCTGAAAAAATAATTCAGAATAAATCGATCCCACTGAATGCACAGTGTGTCCATAAGGAAATTATTCCCCTAAAGTACCCGCAGTGCTGGAATATTACTAAAATTTTGTGAAGAAGAAGAAGATAAAAAAATTTCATAAGGAAAGATTCTGGGATTTAAAGCATATTTATCTTCAAATCAAAACTACATAGCCAGCCTCATTATTTCTGTTGGAACGGATGAGAATATTTCTGTTTTAATATTGCGGAAAAACAGAAAATGAATTTATAATAATCTGGGAAAGAAAACAGACCGGAGTCAAGGCGTAGCCGAGCGAGCAACGACGACAACACGAGGCTTACTTTCTTTCCAACCCATTTCACATCTAGAGAAGTTCTTTCTCAATATAAGCACATTCACTTTCCTTTCCACCACCAATGAGGGACACTTTGCTCTTTCCAAATCAAGAGAGAGCTCACTTTCCCTCCACTTTCTTTCCTCCATTTCTCATTCGCCAATATTTAATCCCAACAATTTATTTATATTGTTTAGCAGTAAACAATTGGTATAAAAAAGAGGCAAATAAGAAAATCAAGTTGAAGTGCAGTCACCAAAGTATTCCTTAAAGGGAAAAACGTTATGTAATTAAAACTAAGCATAGTGAAGGGCTAAAACTAGATACAACAATTACTGGTGATCTAAGTTAATGACTTCTAATAGCTAATGATATATTATTAATTAATATTAATATAAGAAATGGGGCTACATTCATTCATCCTTCTCTCGTCTCCCAAGAATTTTTGTTAAATATGATTTTGAAGAGTAATTAACTATTTATTTTGATTTTGTCCTTTGTACATTCTTTTAGCTCTTTGTCTTCCCGAATGATATTGACACTTTCCCTAACGTTTCCATTGCTTCCACAAATTGCGACCTAATGCAATTGGAATTGGCTTGGCTTGCGGAGATGGTACAAGTAGCTTAGAGAGGCGTACGTAGTCGTTAAAAGGCAGTTATTAACAGCCTTTTAGAAGTTTAGGGATTGGGCAGTTAAGTTCTTCTTTAGTTTCTTTTATAAGTTTCTTAAATTGCAATTAGGTCCATAGATTTATTATAATCGAGCACTTTTAGTCCCTGTCAGAGTTAGTTAGAGATGTTTGTCTTTTTGTGAGTAAGGACCACTATATGTAATCATCGGATCCTATGATCAGGCATCAATGAAAAACCTATTTTCTTTTTCCTAATTTTTCCTTGCTTTCTTAGTTTCTTCTTCTTCTTTACTGTTCCATTGATGCCTCCATCAGTGGTATTAGAGCAACTCCTTGGCTCTGTGGTCACGATGACTGGAGAGTCTAATGAGTTTATGGAGCTGCTACATAAAATGTCTGCTGATATGTCAAGCTTCACAGCTCGTCACGATCAACTTGAAGCCTTTCAAGTGCAGGCTTGTAGGAACCAAGAGGAGGCTGTTAATGACCTGCGAGAAGTGCTTAACGAGGTCATACACCATGGGAGAAGACCAGAAAGAGGCAAGGAATCTGAATCGAGGGGAGGTGAGTTGTATTCTCCTAGTGACTTTCCTCTTAGCTTAGAAGAAATGGCAACACCTACTCGTGTGGGGGGTAATGGATCAGCTGTGTCCAATACACCCTTCTCGAGTGGAGCTCCAACCTTGAGTGTTATACCTCCTGCTCGAAGCACTGCTATGGAGGTAAATTGGACTGCTCCTGGACCTAGTAACCAAGCACAAATGAACCCTAACATACAGAACCCCAACCCACCAGTAAGAATCACACATGTTATGGTCTCAACTCAAGGACCCCCTGGGTCCTTATTCACCTCAACCTAGGACTTTTCCTGCTCCATCTCAGGTTTCCACTGAACCAAATAGAACTCATTATACTCAGCCCTACCAGTACTCTCCATACACCTTCCCAAGTCCAGTATCCCTTCAACTCTTACAGCCGTCCATCTCAATATCACACATCTTACCAAGTACCAAACCTCCACACATGCCCACCAATATACCACCAAGTCCCTTATGAGCCACCCCCTAATCTGCAGTAGAACACACACAGAAACAACCAGCAGAAGTTGAACCAGTGAGGATCTAAGGACATGGTTGTATAAGGTAGAACAATTCTTTTCTGAGGAGGAAATCACTATATAGCAGAAGTTGAAGCTAGTATCTATGCATTTGGAGGGTGATGCCTTGCAGTGGCATTTGGGTACATGAGGAGCAGAGGTCAGATGCCACTTCCCACATGGGATGAGTATATTTGGGCATTATGTGACAGTTTTGGGGTAGAATATAATGATCCTATGACTGAGATTATGAATATGAAACACACCGGAACTGTGAAGGAGTACCAACAAGCCTTCAACAGTGTCATGAACAGGCTGGACATAGCAACAAATCATGCAATTAGCATCTTCCTCAATAACCTCAAACCAGAACTTAGTAGTGTTGTCAGAGTAGGTAATCATAGTACCTTGCCACAAGCCTACTATTTGGATAGGTTGCAGGACGCCAGCTTTGCTGCTCAGAGTAGAGCAATCAGAAGCTTGAGTTCCTCTTCTTCCCTAGGTAGAGGATCCAGTGGAGTCATTCATAGTCCCTGGCAAAAGGATATTACTGCAGGAGCAAGGAGGCAGCACGTTGCCAAAATGGATAATAATAGAAGGAGGAGACTGACTCCTGCAGAGATGGATGAAAAAAGGGCAAGGGAGTTATGTTTCTTCTAAGATGAGAAGTTTACCCCTGGTCACAAATGTAAAGCCAAAAGACACATCTACTCATTGGAGTTAGGACCTATAGAGGAATTGTAAGAGAAAAAAGGAGAGGAAGAGGAGAACTTTGAACCTGAATGAGAACATGAAGGGGTGGCACAAGAGGTTCAAGAAAATTGTTCCATATCCCTGCTAGCACTCAATGACACAACAGGGTTTCAAACACTCAGGCTTAGGGGTTTCACTGAACAACAGCCATTGGAGATTTTCATTGACTGTGGATCTTCCCACAATTTCATTAATGAGGACATTGTGGAAAGGCTGGGGTGTAAGATCAGCAAGATCAAGCCACAACAGGTGCAGGTGGCTGATGGAAGGGAGGTCCCTACAGAGAAAATATGTAAAGGATTCAAATGGCTCATGCAAGGTACAGTATTCCAAGGGGATTTCCTAGTATTTCCTGTTAGTAGCAGTGACATTGTACTGGGAATACAGTGGTTATACCCCTTAGAAGACATTAAGTTCAATTTTAAAAAGATGATCATTGAATTTGAGGATGAATGTAAGTTACTAACCTTACAAGGGATTCAGCCTAAACTCAAGAATGTCCAGTCTAAGGCATTGGAGAAGGTTGATAGAAACAACCCTAAGTTCTTTATGGTAAAGGCGAGAAGTACTCAGGGAGAGGAGCTGGGAGCTACAGAAGTGCAAGGTGTTGAAGTACCAAGAGAGATTAGTGAGGTACTGGTGCAATATGACCAGGTGTTTGATGAGACGACCCAACTACCTCCTTTCAGAGGTGTGTTTGATCACCATATACCTCTGTTAAAGGGTACATCTCCAACCAATGCTAGACCCTATAGATGCTCACAAGTACAGAAAGATGTGATAGAGAAACTGGTGCAAGAAATGTTAGTACAGAGGATTATTCAACACAGCTCAAGCCCTTATGCATCACCCGTGGTGTTAGTAGGAAAGAATGATGGAACTTGGAGAATGTGTGTGGACTATAGGGCCATGAACAAAATGACTGTCAAGGATAAGTTTCCTATTCCTATAATTGAGGAGTTGCTAGATGAATTGGGAGGTTCTCAAGTGTACTCCAAGGTGGACCTAAGGGCAGGGTACAACCAAATCAGAATGGCTCCAACAGATGTCCCTAAAACTGAATTCAAGACTCATTCTGGGCACTATGAATATTTGGTTATGCCTTTTGGGCTGACCAATACCCCTTCCAGTTTCCATAGCTTAATGAACCATATCGTTCAAGCCTACTTAAGGAAGTTCATTTTGGTATTCTTTGATGACATCCTCATTTATAACAATAGTTTGGAGGACCATGTACAACATCTTAAAATTGCCTTTGATCTTCTGGTGCAACACCAACTCTTGGCAAAGAAGAGTAAGTGTGTGTTTGGTGCAAGAAGAGTGGAATACTTAGGGCATTACATATCTTCTCAAGGGGTCTCTACTGATCCTAGAAAGATAGAAATGTGGAGGCTTGGCCAGAACCAAAGACAGTCACACAACTTATAGGGTTTCTGGGACTAGCTGGTTAATATAGGAGGTTTATACAGGGGTATGGAATCATCAATAAACCTCTTATTGATCTTCTCAAGAAGGATAGTTTTTGTTGGAGTAAAAAGGCTGAGGAAGCTTTTAACAAATTAAAGATAGCTCTCAAAACTGCACAAGTACTTGCCCTACCAGACTTTTCACTGACCTTTGTGGTGGAAACGGATGCCTGCAATATTGGCATTGGAGCTGTTCTGATGCAACAAGGACAACCAATTGCCTATCTTAGCAAGGGGTTATCAACTCAACACCAAGCTCTATCAGTTTATGACAAGGAGTTGTTGGCCTTAGTCATGGCAGTTAACAAGTGGTCTCAGTATTTGACAGTGAAGCCATTTGTTGTCAAAACAGACCAAAAGGCTCTCAAGTTTCTACTAGAGAAAAAACTACACACAGGCAGTCAGTTGAAGTAGATTACAAATCTAATGAAGTATGATTTTGAGATTGAATATAAAAAAGGAAAGGAGAATAAGGGAGCAGATGCACTCTCTAGAATACCACTCAAAGAGTTGTCTTCTATGGTTCTATCCACTGTGAGGTCCAATTTATTGTAGGCTATTATGAGGAGTTGGAACCTAGATGAAGGACTGAAGACCATGATTCAAGCCCTCTAGAACAAGGAACCTAATGAGGCAGGGTACACCTACATACACCAGCAGTTAAGAAGGAATGGCAGACTAGTGGTAGGACCTGATCCATCACTGAGGAAAGAAATCTTGCAATTATGGCATAATTCCACCACTGGGAGACATCCAGGGATAAACAATACATATAGGAGGATATCTTCCTTGTTCTTTTGGAATGGGATTAAAAACGAAATCCAAAGCCTGGTGAAAAACTGTGATATTTGTGAAAGACACAAATATGATAATGCTCCCTATCCGGGGTTAATACAACCCCTCTGGATACTTGAGTCAACTTGGAGTAGTATAAGCATAGATTTAATAGAAGGACTGCCAAAGTCCCAAGGCAGATCTATCATTTGGGTGGTAGTTGATAGGCTTACCAAATATACACATTTCATTGAATTGTCTCACCCTTATTCTGCCAATGAAAAGGCTAAGGTTTTCATGGACCAGATCTATAAGTTACATGGCTTACCAGAAGACATCATAAGTGATAGGGATCCAATCTTTACGAGCAAGCTTTGGCAGGAATTATTTGGTATATTGGGGGTGAGTCTCAATACCTCAACTAGTTACCATCCTTAGATAGATGGCCAAACTGAGGTAGTGAACCGGTGTGTGGAAACCTATTTAAGATGTTTCTGTTCAGATTCTCAAAAGGATTGTAAGCACTACTTAGGAGCAGCTAAATGGTGGTACAATATCACCTTCCACTCTTCTATACATTGTACACCTTATGAAGCTCTATATGGTCAACCTCCTCCACTTCACTTATCTTATGCTGCAGGAGATTCTCACATGGAAGAGGTAGATAGAAGCCTACTTGCTAGAGAATTCAAGGTACAACTGCTGAAATACCACCTAAAAACGGCCTAACAGATGATGGAAAGCCAAGCTAACAAGCACATGTCAGATAGGCAATTCAAGGAGGGAGATTGGGTGTATGTCAAAATCCAACCATATAGGCGTTACCATGTCAGGAGGGCAGTTCTCAAAATTATCAGCTAGGTACTATGGGCCTTACCAGATTCTGCAGAAGGTGGGAAATGTGGCCTACAAGCTCTCTTTGCCAACTCAATTGTTGTACACCCCACCTTTTATGTTTCCCAGCTCAATAAATGCCATGAACTCCCACAAACAACTTCTCATCCTCCTGTGGTTGAACTCTCAAGCCCCTACTGCCCACAACCTCATAAGATTCTGGAAAGGAGAATGATCCAAAAGGGAAACAAAGTTGTGGCTCAGGTTTTAGTGCAATGGGAACAGCTGCCACCTCATCGAGCTACTTGGGAAGACTACGCAGCATTGAAAACTCTCTTTCCTTCATTTCTTCCTTGAGGACAAGGAAGCTCTTAAGGGAGGGGAACTGATGCAATTGGAATTGGCTTTGCTTTCGGAGATGGTACAAGTAGCTTAGAGAGGCGTACGTAGCCGTTAGAAGGCTATTAACAACCTTTTAGAAGTTTAGGGAATGGGAGGTTAAGTCCCTCTTTAGTTTATAAATTTCTTAAATATGTGATGACCCAAAAGGGTCATCCTAAGTAATTTTAGTTAAACCTGTGTTCTGAGGCCTGACAGCCTTCGATAGTCTCACCTCGATATACGTGCGCATCCCGGGCGTGTAGCCGGGAAGCTTCTATGTGAAAATTTGATGAAAATGAATATTTTATAACAATTAAATGAATAAAGTTGACATTGGTCAATATTTTTGGTAAACGAACCCGGACCCATGATTTAATGGTCCCGGAGGGTCCGTAGGAAAATATGGGACTTGGGCGTATGCCTGGAATCGAATTCCGAGGTCCCAAGCCCGAGAAATGAATTTTTAAAGAAAATTATTTTCTGAAAATAATAAAGGTTTTTTAAAATGAACTTTGATGTGAAAATCGTGTTACCGGGCCCGTATTATGGTTCCGGAGCCCGGAATGGGTTTAATATATGTTAATTGACTTCTCTGTGAAATTTGGTGTAAAACGGACTTGAAATGACGTGATTCGGATTAAAATTAGAAAAACTTAAGCTTTATGAAGTTTTAAGAAAATTCTAAGAGTTTTGAGGTTTAATTCATTGATTTTGATGATGTTTCAAAGATTCAAATGCTTGAATAAGTCCGTAGGATACTTTGGGATCGTGTGTGTTTTTGGTTTTGAAACTCGAGGGCTCGGGTGAGTTTCGGGTAGCTAACGCGGTGAGTTAAAGTGTAAAAACCTGGTGTTTTGGACTGATTTCTGGTGTCTGATGTTTCCTTCAGTGCGATCGCACTAGAGTCCATGCGATCGCACAGAGTAATTGTGGGGTCTGGGGTTAGGGGTCAAAATGTTCAGTGCGAACGCACCTCAATGTGCGCGATCGCGGAGGGTCTAGGATTAGTAATGTGCGAACGCAGGTGGGATGCTGCGAACGGACAGCGGTTAGCATGGGAGCCTGGGGCTGGGTAGAATTGCCATGTGCGATCGCACAAGGGTCTCTGCGATCGCAAAGCTTAAGTGAACCTGCCTCTATGCGATCGCACCTCATGTTCCGCGAACGCATAGAGTAATTCTTCCCAGCTATTTTTAATACCCAAAAATAGAATATTACACGGGATTTTTATATTTTCATCACTTTCTCCTTCCTCCAACCTCCATTGAAGACCCCCAAGCCAATTCTTTCTCCATAGCCTCTTGGGTAAGTGTTTCTAACATCGATTTCTTCCATTTTCTTCCATAATCACTAGAGTCTAGGTCTTAAATCATGAAATCAAAATAGAAATTAGGGGTTTTGGGTAGAGTTAGGTTTTTGGAAATTTTGGGTAATTCAACCCCAATTTGGGGTCGGATTTCAAAACAAATTATATATTCTAACTCGTGGGGGTATGGGTGATCGGGTTTTGGTCCGAGCCTCGTGTTTGGACCAAGTGGGCCCGGGGTCGAATTTTGGAATTTTTTGAAGAATGATAGGAATTGTGTATTTAGGCTATGGGATTGTGTTATTGAGTCATTATTGATATACTTGAGTTAATTATGCCTAGATATTGTTGTTCCGGAGTAGAATTCAAAAGGAAAGGCGGTGTTAGAAGGTTGATTGCTATATTTTGGACCCGAGGTAAGTGTCTTGCCTAACTTTGGTGAGGGAATAGGTATTGTATGCTATGTGCTAAGTGTTTATCATGTTCAATGCATAGGTAAGGTGACGAGTACCTATGCATTGTGTGTCAAGCATGCCCGTGAGTCTAATTTTGATAAAAATCTTGTTATTACTTCCATGTTCGTTATATTATGAACTTGTCTCTACTTGGAAGCCGTTATTGTTGGAAATCATGGTTGATGAAACTATGAAGTATTTGTTTGATTGAAAATCCAACTGTTAAGGATATATTTGAATTGATTGGTTATAGTTGAGACCCTTGTCGGGCAACTGTTGTGATATTGAATGATGTTTTCCCCTTGCAGGGTGATATTGAAATGTATTTCCACTATGTTGTACTCCTTGCCATTATAGTTGTCATTGTTTGATGAGGAAGAGTGTAAAGCACGAAGGGTGATGTCGTACCATGATATTTGATTACATTGCATAGTGAGGAAGAGTGTCAAGCACGAAGGGTGATGTCGTGCCATGATTCATATTGATTATAAGCACGAAGGTTAATGTCGTGACATGATTTACATTGATTATAAGCATGAAGGTTAATGTCGTGCCATGATTTCTATTGCCTTACATTGTACATTACATTGTGAGGAAGAGAGTAAAAGCACGAAGGGTGATGTCGTGCCATGATTTATACTATTTCACATTATACATCGCATTGTGAGATAGAGAGTAAAAGCAGGAAGGGTGATGTCGTGCCATGATATTTGATTACATTGCATCGTGAGGAAGAGAGTAAAAGCACGAAGGGTGATGTCGTGCCATTATTAACATTTCTCGTATTTGTACTTGTTTCCTTAGCTATTGTGTTAAAATTGCCTCCCTTGTTTACTTCTATAAGTCAGTTTAACTGCTTCATTTCACTTGTTCCCCTTTACTTCTCCCGTATCCCATACTTGCATGCCTATCTTTTGCCTTGTTTTTCCATGCTTTGAGTTGTAAAATAGAACAGGTTAACGTTGTTGCTAAGTCTAGCCTCGTCACTACTTCGGCCGAGGTTAGGCTCGGCACTTACTCAGTACATGGGGTCGGTTGTAGTGATGCTACACTGCACTTCTTAATGTTGTGCAGATCTCGCATCCGGACCCAGTGGACCGCATTGAGGGAGTCACCTTCAGTCCACCCAGAGCTTCAAGGTATACCAGCTGGCGTTCGTGGGCCTTGGTGTCTCTCCTGCCTTTGGATTCCTTATTGTCTTATCTTTTTCCCCAGTTTCAAAACAATGATGTATTTCTTTTCAGACTATGTATTTAGCACTTTGTTTAGACAGTTCGTGAGTTGTGACACCCCGGTTTTGGCTTATGCGACGCTATGTATTTTACTATTTCACTTTGCATTTTCGAATTTCTATTACATTTCCACTGTTAAAATTCTGAAGTATTTCGTTATTTCTGTTAAGATTTTTTTTAAAGGTATTTTCTTTACTACTGTCGAATTGGGTTGTAAAAGTTAGATTATTTGTCCACGTTGGCTTGTCTAGCGGGTTCAACGTTAGACGCAGTCATGGCCTGGAGGGTGGGATTTCGGGTCGTGACAAGTTGGTATAAGAGCTCTAGGTTTCTTAGGTCTCACAACTCACGAACATACTTGGTAGAGTCTCAGGGATCAGTACGAAGACGTCTGTACTTATCCCCCAGAGGCTGCAAAGTTAGGATAACTCCACATTTCTTCATCTCTGTCGTGCGATATGAATTCTGAGTACTGATTGAGTTTCCATTCTACTCTCTCAAATATGGAGAGGATGCGTGCTTCCCTTGGTTCCGCTCAGCAGTCCGACACTCCTGCTACAGCTCCTACGAGGGGTCGAGGACGAGGCCGTGCTAGAGGCCGAGGCTGGGGCCGGGCTCAGCCTAGAGCAGCAGCCCCACTGGAGGACCCTCAGGTCGAGTCTGACGAGGAGGTCCCAATTCTGGCAGTCCCAGTTGGACCAGCGCAGGTCCCAGAGGGGTTCATTGCTACCCCAGTACTTCAGGACGCTCTAGTCCGCTTGGTGGGGCTTATGGAGAGTGTGGCTCAGGCCGGTCTTCTTCCTACTGCACCAGCTGGATCTCAGGCTGGGGGAGGGACCCAGACTCCTGTTATTCATACCCTAGAGCAGGTTGCCACTCAGTTTCAGACTCCAGCACCTCAGACAGCTGGAGTAGCTCAACCGGGTATTATAGCACCGGCAGCCGAGGGTGCAGCTATGTCAGCAGATGATCTATTGAGACTAGATCGATTCATCAAGTTATTCACTACCACTTTTACTGGTGCACCATCAGAGGATCCTCATGATTACTTGGACAGCTGTCATGAGGTTCTTCGGAACATGGTCATAGTGGAGTCCAATGGAGTTGACTTCGCTACTTTTCGACTATCTGGCGCAGCCAAGACTTAGTGGAGGGACTACTGCTTAGCCAGACCAGCTGGGTCTGCACCTTTGACTTGGGCTCAGTTCACAGAGGTATTTTTGGGGAAGTTCCTTCCCATTACTCAGCGAGAGGATCTTAGGAGGCAGTTTGAGCGCCTCCAGCAGGGATCTATGTCTGTTACTCAGTATGAGACCAGGTTCATCGCTCTAGCCAGGCATGCATTGATGATACTCCCCACTGATCGGGAGAGAGTTCGGAGGTTCATTGAGGGATTGGCCCAGCCTATACGACTCCAAATGGCTAGGGAGTCAGGTACTAATATTTCGTTCCAGGATGCGGCCGATGTGGCTGATAATAGGCTAAAATTGTATAATTTGGCGTATGTTACACTCTAACTTAATGATGTTTTACTGTTGTAAGTTGTTAAAATGATGATAAAATTGGCCTTAATGATGATGTTTGTGTTTTACAGGAGTGCAAGAACGTAGCGGCAACTTATGATGGTAATTCGGGCAACAATTGGAGTAGAATAGACTATGGGGGACCTTGTGGGTGATTTAAAGGCTGGAAATCGCGGAGGCAGTATGTAACCCCACTAGCGCGGGCATTAGCGCGCCCGCGCTAGTCCAGGTCCGTGAAACATAAAAAGAAGGGTAATTTAGGAAGAACAAGGCCATTCCACAAAAAGATATAAAAGTTTCAACTCGTCCAAGGTGGAGAGAATAGGTTATTTGAGAGTAAGAACAAGAAAAAGAAAGGGCAAGAGGCAAGGAGGCAATTTGGGCATCAATCCACATCTTCTTCTTTTGTTTTCTTTACCATTGTTCATGAATTCTTTTGTAGTTTTTATCATTGTTATGAGTAGCTAAATCTTTTAACCTAAGGTTTTGGTGGAACCCGTTGGGGATGAACTCGTTGTTATGTTAATAATAGTTTTGAGTTGGTTATTAATCTCTATTTGTTCAACTACGTTTCGATTGTAGTTTGTTGAAGGGCCCTCAACTAGCTGTTCCTATTTATTATGTATCTGCTTGAGAAAGAGTGCATATTTAGGTAGTTGTTGAACAACACCACTCCCGGAGTATGGACGAAAGTCATAACCGAGGGTTTAGAGGTTGGGTTGGAAATAATATACCTCGGGTGCAATCTAAAGTGAACCGTAGCGCAAATATAGCTAGCGTAGCTCGAGAGAGTGCGTCTAGTAAATTATCATAAATGCTTGAGAAAGATTTACGATAACTAGAGCGTTCATGATTGATAGAGACAACCAAATCAAAGCTATAGGAACATACAACTAGGGAAAGAACCAACGGGGGAAACCATTGCCTTAGACTTTTATTCACATTGTTTACAATTGCTTGATAGTTATTCTTAATTTATTAGATTCAATTAGTTGTAGTAGAATCACATCACCAATTGTTATTCACAAAGTTTGAGGAGGTTGACTAGTAAGAATTTAGTATTCTAAAGACTTCCTTTGATACGTTAAGTCCCTTTGGGATCGACTCTGGGCATAATACCCCAGATTATATTTGCAACGCCGGCGTAGTCGTTTTAGAAGACACAGTTGAGCGTGATCAAATTTTGGCGCCGTTGCCGGGGACTAACGGTATTATCAAGGATAGTTGATGAAAAATACAAAAATTCTTAATTATAGTCAAGTTTCTTTGATTTCACTCATTTATTGAATCTCTAACGTTTGTTGAATCGGTGGTACAGGTGCATGCCTAGGAACTCTTCGAGAACTGGTGACGTTGTTGAAGCTTTACCAGACCCCGAAAAAGTTTTCAGGTTCGTGAACAGAGCCAATCGAAGGAGCAAACGACAGACAAACATTGAACCAATAGAATTTGATATGGCAGAACTGAACAACAGAGTTAATATTGATGGTGAAGTTATTGGAGATAGGCTGGGCAACCCTGCAGCAAGAAATGTTACGCCTCAGGCGCCCATTGCACCTGAGGTGCCATTGTATGACTGGGCACAACCGACAGCCGATAATTTGGCAACCGCGATCGTGGTACCTCAGATTGAAGCAGAGTCTTTTCAGATCACGAATAATATGCTGCATTTGTTGTAGAATAAAGGGCTATTTTTGGGTTCATATGTCGAGGACCCTCAGCAGCATTTGAAGAACTTTCTGTCCATATGCAAAACCCAGGGATAACCAAATGTTACCCCGGATGCTCTACGACTGTTATTATTTCCGTTCTCGGTAACAGGGGTTGCTCAAACTTGGCTGAGTTCACTCCCAATCAATTCTATTACTACATGGGAGGAATTGGTCAAGCAATTTTTTGGAAACTTTCATCCACCCAACAAGACAGCACAGCAGGTTGATGAGATAATCAGTTTCAGACAGAAGCCCATGGAAACGCTGCAAGAGACATGGGAGAGATTTAAAGGGATGTTGGTTATCTACCCACATCATGGTATTCCTGAGCAGATGTTGGGGCAACGATTCTATATGGGGCTAGCTGATAGTGTAAAAGCTAATGTAGATGCATCGGCAGGTGGAGCGTATCTCAGCAAGACGTGGAGAGAGTGTCAAAGCTTACTTGACACTATGGCACAAAATTCAGGATGGACCACGAGGGGTGCACCTATCACCCCAATTGTTCACTCAGTACCACTAGACCCATCCAACACTATGGCTGAGAACGTGGCTACATTAATGACTCAGATGAGTATTCTCACAAAGAAAGTGGAAGAATCAGGCGTGAAGTAGTAGGGCCATATTGTAGCACTACCAATGGGGGATTATGAACATCTTGCGTAAGTCAACCTATGGGTAATAACTGGAATGCAGACTGCAATCACGCTCCCTATCCGGAAGACATGAACTATGTGTCTAATTATGGAGGTCAGAGACAGGGAGGTCAGAATTGGGGTCAGCAAGTTCAACCTTACAGACCACCTCACCTGTAACACAATAACGGTAACATGGGTTCCATGAGACCTCAGGGTAATATGGCACCTTACCAACGATCTCAGGGATACAACAACCAGGCTCAGCAACAAGCTTATAATCCCTCTCAACAGCAACATGGGGGAAGACATGAAGATGGATTCTCCAGGTTAGAAGCTATGATGCAACAAGTGATTGGGTCAACTGCCAAGATCAACGAAAGAGTAGATGCCCATGACTCAGCCATTAAAAACATTGAGGTACAGCTGGGGAAAATTTCAAATGCAGTGCACAATCGTCCTCATGGAACCTTACCCGCTGATACTCAGGTGAATCAAAGGGACCAGGGCCCAAAGAAACTAATGGCGGTAAGCCTCCTCAATGGCCGAGACTTGGAAGTGGAGCAGGAGATGGTACGTGCGAGCAGACAGACAGATACGCTAGTGCAAGTGCCTATTGAAGTTGAGGATGCCACTCCTTTGACAAAGGTCACAGTGCAGCCAGTTGAAGAAAAATCCAGCAAACAAGGTAAAGCTGAAGATGAACTGGTAGAAATCTCAGAGCCGGCAGCAGAAGTGGCGGTTGAAAAAGATAAAGAGCAGATAACAGGAAAGAAGAGACCGCCATCCCCATTTCCTCAAAGGCTGGCAAAATATCAGAAGGATGAGCAGTATAAGAAATTCTTGGACATGTTAAAGCAAATACAGGTAAATATCCCGTTGATTGATCCGCTGAAGGAAATGCCTGGCTATGCTAAAATGATGAAGGACCTGATGTCCAGGAAATTTGACTTCCAAGACTTATCTATTGTCACCCTTACTCAGACTTGTAGTGCGGTAATAACGCGTGCTATTGCTGAAAAGTTGTCTGGCCCAGGGAGCTTCACATTTCCTTGTACTATCGGTAACTTTGTGTTCGCCAAAGCGCTATGTGACTTGGGGGCCAGCATCAATCTGATGCCGCTGGCCATCTATAAAAGGCTGGGGATTGGTAGAGCCAGGCCTACATCCATGTTGTTGCAACTTGCTGATAGGACGGTGAAGAGACCGTCAGGTATTCCGAACGATGTACTAGTGCAAGTGGGGAAATTTGTGTTCTCCGCAGATTTTGTGATCTTAGATTGTCGGGTAGATGAAGAAATTCCCATAATCTTGGGAAGGCCATTCTTGGCCACAGGCAGAGCCCTTATCGATTGTGAGACTGGTGAGCTTAAGATGAGGCTCAATGATGAGGAAATCACGTTCAACGTGCAGAAGCCTATGAGGCGACCAAGTGAGTTCACCAACTGCTCTCTCATTGACGCTGTGGACGTGATACTAGATGAAGATGATGCGTCCCTGACTGTTGGGGACACTTTGGCTGCATGTTTGATGAACTTAGATGATGTGAATGGTGAGGAATTAGCAGAGTGGGTCTTAGCTCTGGAAGGAAAAGGGCTGTGGTCGAGGACTCTCGAAATTAAACCTTTACACTTAGAGAAGAGAGAGAGTCCGCCAGCCAAACCCTCAGTTGAAGAACCACCCAAGTTAGAGCTGAAGCCTTTACCAGCCCATCTCAGGTATGCGTTTCTCGGACCTAACTCTACACTAACTGTTATTATCTCATCTGGTTTGTTGAATATGCAGGAACAACAATTGTTACAGGTACTCTCTGAGTGCAAAACTGCCATTGGGTGGACCATGGCAGATATCAAAGGGATCAGCCCAGCCTATTGCATGCATAAGATTCTCTTGGAAGAGGGGCACCGACCTTCCAGGGAACACCAAAGGCGCTTGAACCCGAATATGAAGGAAGTGGTGAAGAAGGAAATCATAAAGTGGTTAGATGCGGGAATCATTTTCCCCATCTCTGACAGCAGCTGGGTTAGCCCAGTACAGTGTGTACCAAAGAAGGGTGGTATGACGGTGGTAAAGAATGATAAAAACGAGCTTATATCCACCAGAACCGTCACGGGTTGGAGAATATGCATGGACTACCGAAAATTGAATCTTGCCACCCGCAAAGACCACTTCCCACTTCCCTTCATTGATCAGATGCTCGACCGCCTAGCAGGGAGATCTCACTTTTGTTTCCTTAACGGGTATTCGGGGTACAACCAGATCTCTATTGCCCCGGAGGATAGGGAAAAGACCTCCTTCACATGTCCTTATGGGGTGTTTGCTTTCAGAAGGATGCCCTTTGGCCTTTGCAATGCACCTGCAACATTTCAACAGTGCATGATGACCATTTTCACAGGTATGGTGGAGGACATCATGGAGTTCTTCATGGATGATTTTTCAGTAGTGGGAAATTCGTTTGATGAATGCCTAGAAAATTTAAATCGGGTGCTGAAAAGATGTATGGAGACGAACCTGGTGCTGAATTGGGAGAAGTGCCATTTCATGGTACACGAAGGAATCGTCTTGGGGCATTTAGTTTTGAGCAAAGGTATTCAGGTGGACAGAGCCAAGGTCGAGGTGATTGAAAAACTCCCACCACCTACGACGGTCAAAGCTATTCGTAGCTTCTTGGGGCACGCCGGATTCTACTGGCGATTCATCAAGGATTTCTATAAAATTGCCAACCCTCTCTGTAAGCTGCTAGAAAAAGATAACCCATTTGTGTTTTCTGATGATTGTAGGGTGGCTTTTGAGGAGCTAAAGAAGCGGTTAGTCACAGCACCGATTATAGTTGCCCCCGACTGGGAGCAACCGTTCGAACTCATGTGTGATGCTAGTGACTACGCTGTGGGAGACGTGTTGGGGCAACACAGAGACAAGGTAATGCACCCAATTTACTACGCAAGTAGGACATTGAGTGGAGCTCAGCTTAATTACACGGTAACAGAAAAAGAGATATTGACTGTAGTG
This sequence comes from Nicotiana undulata, assembly GCA_005239495.1. Classification (NCBI taxonomy): domain Eukaryota; kingdom Viridiplantae; phylum Streptophyta; class Magnoliopsida; order Solanales; family Solanaceae; genus Nicotiana; species Nicotiana undulata. Next base: position 24,347 of record ML243166.1, read on the forward strand.
TTTGCCTTCGACAAGTTCAGGTCATACCTGATCGGGTCAAAGGTGATTGTGTACACTGATCACGCAGCCATTCGGTACTTAGTTGAGAAAAGAGAGTCTAAGCCGCGCCTAATTCGTTGGGTGCTGCTCTTACAAGAGTTTGACTTGGAGATTCGTGACCGTAAGGGAACGGAGAACCAAGTCGCTGATCATTTATCACGACTTGAAGGTGCTGAAAAGGCACCTGAGTCTGAGGATATTCTGGAAACCTTTCCAGATGAGCAGTTGCTGGCCAAAAGTGTGGAAGAGGTGCCATGGTATGCAGATATTGCTAATTACCTTGCATGTGGCATATACCCGTACGAGCTCTCCTCTGTGCAAAAGAAACGATTTTATCGTGACTGCAGGAATTATTATTGGGATGAACCGTATTTGTTCAGAATTTGCATTGATAACATGATCCGGAGATGCGTCTCCGAGATGGAACAATTCTCGGTTTTGCAGGCTTGTCACACGTCACCTTAGTGGGGACACTTTGGAGGAGTCCGAACAGCAGCGAAGGTGTTAGAGGCCGGTTTTTACTGGCCAACAATTTTCAAGGACGCACACCAGTAGGTAAAAGGATGCAATGAATGCCAAAGAATGGGAAACATATCTCGTCGCCATGAAATACCTATGAAGCCAATACAGGAAGTGGAAGTGTTCGATGTTTGGGGGATCGATTTCATGGGTCCCTTTGTCAGCTCGTACGACAGTAAGTATATACTTGTTACTGTGGATTACATGTCCAAATGGGTGGAAGATGCAGCATTCCCCACCAATGATTCCAGAGTGGTGGTGGGGTTTTTGAAGAAGAATATTTTCACCCGGTTTGGAATTCTGAGAGCTATTATCAGTGATGGGGGCACACACTTTTGTAACAGGGTCTTTGAGAAGTTGCTGGCTAAATATGATGTGCGCCACAGGGTGGCCACCCCGTATCACCCCCAAACGAGCGGACAAGTAGAGGTCTCTAACCGAGAGATCAAGAGCGTGCTCACGAAAACAGTAAATGCCTCAAGAACTGATTGGGCGAAAAAGCTTGACGATGCACTCTGGGCCTACAGAACCGCATTCAAAACAACAATCGGTATGTCCCCATACAAGTTGGTATTTGGGAAGGCCTGCCATATGCCTGTGGAGCTTGAACATCGAGCTTGGTGGGCCTTAAAGCAATTGAACATGGACCCCGATGCTGCTGGGGAAGATAGACTGACTGAGCTGCATGAGCTGGATGAATTCACATATCATGCTTTTGAAAGTACAAGGCTATACAAGGAAAGAATGAAGAAGCTACATGACAAGCACATTATGGACAAACATTTCAAACCAGGAAACAAGGTATTATTGTATAATTCACGGTTGAGACAGTTTCCTCGTAAGCTTAAGTCCCGATGGTCTGGGTCGTACTGTGTTAAAGAAGTGTTCCCGTCCGGGGCTGTGGAGATCATAAGTGAAAATGGCACCAACACCTTCAAGGTTAATGGCCAAAGACTCAAAATGTATGTGGGTTTGGATGAAACGAAAGAGTTGTCTGTAGTGCGACTCGATGAACCACAGAGGTGGAGCGATTCTTAAATTCGCTTATTCTACGTCGTGCCGCGACGTTAAATCAGGCGCTTCATGGGAGGCAACCCATTTATTGTTGTACTCGTCGTGCCGCGACGTTAAATCAAGCGCTGGTTGGGAGGCAACCCAACGTTTATAGTATTTGTAGGAGAGGTACTAACGTGTACAAGTGTTCGAGAAAAAGGGGCGAGCCAAAACTCCCTCGAAAAAAAAAAAAAAAAGTGCATTAGGGAACGCCTGGACTAGCGCGGCCGCGCTAATCCAGCGCTAAGGCAGCGTTAGTCGGGTTTCCCACTGCCTCAATATGCTTTCAACTAGCGCGGCCGTGCTATACCCGCGCTAGTGGGGTTTCCCACTGCCTCGCCCGCTTCAGACTAGCGCGCCCGCGCTACGACAGTGCTAAGGCCGCGCTAGTCTGCTCGCCATCAGGTAAGTTAATAAATTTTTTTGTTATTTTTTATTTTATTTTGTTACTTTAAGTCCTTATTTCACTACCCTTAACCCCATTAACTTCCCACCTACCGCCCACTCCCCTCCCTCCTCATTCTCCAACTACACTATCATAAACCCTCCCCCTCTTTCTTCTACTTCACTTCACCTTCTCTCCCCCATTCAACCCTTAGCAAACTCCTACCTTTTCACTACCTCCCCCATTCTCAAGACCTCTCTCACGCTTTACTCTCCTTCTCTCACCCTGTCCACAGGTATGTATTCTCTTCTCCCCTTTTACTTTTTGTTGTTGTACTTTTATTTTCTGTAATTTCTTGGATTTGCTTGGGCTGCAACAATGGAGATTAGGCCTCTCTATTGTGTGAAACTACTTGGTAATGGCTGTGTAGGGGCTGATGGGTGCACTTATAGGATGCTATGCTCATTGGGTTCATAGGTGTGGTGATTTTTGTGGGTTGGTAATGCTCTTGGGCATTTATTCACCAATGCCTCCCAAGTGTTTGTCAAAATGCCTCTTCGGAGGACGTGCTAAGACCTAAGTCTGTGGTGAAGTCTGAGTAGCCATGGTTAGGTCACTACATTGTATTGGGATAATGTTGGACTATTTGCAGGTATCATGCCTCCTCGTAAGCGTCATGCAACAGAACCCTCCTCCAGCCGCCCAGCGCCAGCTAACACCGGGGGCTGGCCTCGGAAATCCGTAGATTCCAGGCCTTACAACAATCAAAAGTTCGTGTCTACAAAGGCCCAAAGCAGATTTAATCAAAAAGAGGCCAAGACCATTGTGCCAGAGCAGGCTATGGACCCCAGGGCGTTAGCGGTAAACTGCCCCACTATACCCGATGAGCTGCGGCGCCGAGGCCTCCATATATTTTTAGAGGAGCCTGCTGTTGCGAATATTATGCTTGTACGGGAATTCTATGCAAACCTGCCGGAACATGTGAACCATGTTGTGAAAGTCCGCAGGAGACCGGTCGATGCATCTTTGGAAACCATCAGGATACCTCCACCGGCTGAAGGGTACGAAGATGGGTATCAAGCATACAGGAGCCGGCATACTCCTTGGACTCAATTCTTAGGGGTAATCTGTCAACCTGGGGCCACTCTACAGTGGTACAAATATGGGAACAAATTCCACTCCTCAGCCCTCAAGTTCGAAGCCAAGTGTTGGTTGTACTTTATAAACACCCGCCTCCTACCATCCAAAAACCTGTCCGAGGTGAACATCCCCCATGGGTGCTTAATTTGGTGCTTCATGAACAAACAATGTTCCATTCGACGTGGCCAAAGTGATCCATGATGAGATGTTCCAGCGTGTTAAGGTTCCACGGTACGGTTTATACTACCCGTCCTTGGTCACCCGGTTGTGCCTTCAGGCACATGTGCCACATAACCTGGCTATGGACGGGCAGGTCCCTACACTGCATCCATTCACGGCCGAGAGGGTCAAAATTGGCAGGGAAACGGCCGCACCTGAGGAGTTGACTGGGCAGGACTCTGATGATAGTGATGAGGTTGAGGAGGTGGAGGAGCACCACCAGGTAGATGTTGATGTGGATCTTACGGATGAGCAGCCTAAGCCACCACCGGCTGCGGATGTTGCTGGCCCATCTGATACCAGTCGGGGACAGCGGTTAACCCGCTTAGAGCATGATGTAGCGAGGTTGAGAACCTCCGTAGCTGATTTGGGCACAAGAGTTGATGCGATGGCCACTCAGCAGCGGAAATCAGAAAAGAGAATCATTGGCTGGCTCCGTGCTTTGGGTAGGGCGTGCAATGTCGACGCCGGCTCCGTCTCCGATCAGGATTGAGCTGTCAGGGACGTCCCCTTTCCCTTACTCTATTTTGTTTGGCTATGAGGACATATCCTCATTTTAAGTGTGGGGTGGGGGTGGATTCCCTATATGTTGTATGTTGTTCAGTTTGGCATGCTATAATTGTAGGTTGTGAATATTTCTACAAATTGTTTTTAGGTACCAGTAATTATATTCCATCATTTGGCCCGACGATGAATCCCTTGCCAAGGGTTTTTGAGGGTCTAAGTTGGTGGTTGTTAAAAAAAAAAAAAAAAAAAAAAA
>ML243166.1:28686-142376 GCA_005239495.1 Nicotiana undulata
AGAGGAGGTGGTTAGAGTTGCTGAAGGATTATGATATTACTATTCTCTATCATCCGGGGAAGGCCAATATGGTGGTCGATGCTTTGAGTCGGAAGTCAGTCAGTATGGGTAGTTTGGCCTATTTATCAGTTGGAGAGCGACCTCTTGCGTTAGATTTTTTCAGGCCTTAGCCAACCGATTTGTGAGATTAGAGGCTTCTGAGACTGGTAGTGTGTTGGCCCATACCGTCGCTTGTTCTTCATTGTATGATCGTATTCGCGCCAGGCAGTATGATGATCGTCATTTGTGTGCTCTTAGAGATGCGGCTCGGCACGGACGTGCCAAGCGGGTCATAGTCGATGCTGAGGGAGTTTTGAGATTGCATGGTCGTATTTGTGTACCCGATGTTGATGGCATTCGTGAGTTGATATTGCAGGAGGCCCATAGTTCTTGATATTCTATTCATCCGGGCGCCGCAAAGATGTATCAGGACTTGCGGCAGCATTATTGGTGGCATAGAATGAAGAAGGATATTGTGGCATATGTAGCTCGGTGCTTGAATTGTCAGCAGGTTAAGTATGAGCACCAGAGACCCGGTGGATTGATGCAGCAGATTCAACTTCCCGAGTGGAAGTGGGAGCGTATCACGATGGATTTTGTAGTTGGACTTCCACGGACCCAGAGGATGGTTGATGCAGTATGGGTTGTGGTGGATAGGCTGACCAAGTCAGCACATTTCATTCCGGTGGCAGTTTCATCTTCAGCGGAGATGTTAGCTTAGATCTACATGAGAGAGATTGTCAGGTTGCACGGTGTGCCCTTATCTATCATAACAGACCGAGGTACTCAGTTTACCTCCCATTTCTGGAGGGTATTCCAACGAGAGTTGGGCACACAAATCGAGTTGAGCACAACATTTCATCCTCAGACGGACGGACAGTCCGAGCGCACTATTCAGATTTTGGAGGATATGTTGCGAGCTTGCGTTATTGATTTTGGTGGATCATGGGATCGGTTCTTGCCTTTAGTAGAGTTTGCCTACAACAACAGTTATCAGTCGAGCATTCAGATGGCTCCGTATGAGGCGTTGTATGGTAGACGATGCCGGTCTCCAGTGGGATGGTTCAAGCCCGGAGAGGCTAGATTGTTGGGTTCTGAGTAAGTCCAGGATGCCTTGGATAAGGTGAAGATTATTCAGGATAGGCTTCGTACAGCCCAGTCCAGGCAAAAGAGTTATGCAGATCGTAGAGTTCGAGATTTGGCTTTCATAGTATGAGACGAGGTGTTCCTTCGAGTGTCGCCTATGAAGGGCGTGATGAGGTTCGGGAAGCATGGCAAGTTGAGCCCTAGGTACATTGGTCGATTTGAGATTTTAGAAAAGGTAGGAGAGGTGGCCTACAGACTTGCCTTGCCACCGCATTTTTCAGGCGTACATCTAGTGTTTCACGTATCTATGCTCTGGAGGTATATTGCAGATACATCTCATGTTCTTGACTTCAGCGGTGTCCAGTTGGACAAGGATATGACTTATGAGGAGGAGCCGGTAGCTATATTATATAGGCAGGTTCGCCAGTTGAGATCGAAGAGTTACCCTTCGGTCCGTGTTCAGTGGAGAGGTCAGCTTGTCGAGGCAGTTACTTGGGAGTCCGAGTCCGATATGAGGAGTCGTTATCCCCATCTTTTCTCAGACTCAGGTACTTTTCTATGTCCGTTCGAGGACGAATGTTTGTTTTAGAGGTGGAGATTGTGATGACCCAAAAGGGTCATCCTAAGTAATTTTAGCTAAACCTGTGCTCCGAGGCCCCGAAAGCCTCCGATAGTCTCACCTCGATATGTGTGCGTAGCCCGAGCGTGTAGCCGGGAAGCTTCTATGTGAAAATTTGATGAAAATGAATTTTTTATAACTCCACAAGTTTGACCTAGTATTGGAGAAATAACTACATAGAGTATTGGAAGACCGAGAAGCTTCCCTCAGATCCAAAAGAATCGAGGGCCATGCGCACGAAAGCATCACGATTCACCTTGTCTGAAGACGGAACACTGTTCAAAAGAATGTTTGATGGTCCACTAGCGATATGTCTGGGATCAGGAGATACCGAGTATGTTCTGAGGGAAGTTATAGAGGGAACTTACGGAAATTATTCTGGTGCCGAATCACTGGTTCAATAGGTAATCATAGCCGGCTATTACTAGAATGATATGGGAAAAGGTGCGGAAGCGTTTGTTCGAAAATATGACAAATGCCAAAGACATGCACCGATGATTCACCAGCCCGGGGAACTACTCCATTCTATCTTGTCACCATGGTCATTCATGAAGTGGGGAATGGACATCGTTGTCCCTCTTCCATGGGCACAAGGTAAAGCTCAATTTATTTTATTTATGACTGACTATTATTCTAAGTAGGTTGAAGCACAGGCCTTAGAGAAAGTTAGGGAGAAGGAAGCCATCAACTTCATTTTGGATAACATCATATGTCGATTCGGGATGCCATCCGAAATGGTGTGTGATAATAAGAAACAGTTCATCGGCAGCAAAGTAACTAAATTTCTCGAGGATCACAAGATCAAAAGAATCATATCAACACCTTATCATCCTAGCGGTACGGGCAAGACGAATCGACCAACTAAACCATCATCCAAAATCTTAAGAAGAGGCTAATTGACGTCAAAGGAAAGTGGAAGTAAATTCTACCCGAAGATCTTTGGACATACCGCACAACCTCGAAATCCAGTACCGAGGCTATCCCATTCTCGATAGTTACGATGCCGAAGCTCTAATACCGTTCGAAGTCGGAGAACCGAGTATCGGGTTCTGATATGCAACAAAGGAATCAAATGACGAGGCCATGAATACGAGCCTAGAACTATTGTATGAAAAGTGTGAAGCCGCCCCCGTCTGATTAACCGCCCAAAACAACGATTGAGAGATACTACAATCGAAGATCCAATCTTTGATATTTTAACGTTGGGGACTTAAGGATAAGGAGATTCACCCTCAACACCCGAATGAAGGGAAATTGGGTCTGAATTGGGAAGGACCGTATCCGATTCTTGAGGTCACCGGAAAAGAGTCCTACAAGCTCGAAACGATGAATGGAGAACAACTACCGAGAATTGGAACATATCTCACCCAAAATGGTATTATTTCTAAGGTACAACCCCATTCCATTTCCTTTTTATTTCAGACTAACACTTGCAGGTGGTCAACGAGAAACGACAATGGATTTTTGGTGAACGGCACGAAGTCTTTAAGTCTGAAAGCACGTGTTGCACTATTTTTCCCTTAGACCAATTTTACCCCAAATGGGTTTTTTGGAGAGGTTTTTAACGAGGCAACAATGAATCGTGCTAACTTAGAATCAAGCCCGATTATGAATCGGCATCGAAGATCAATTAAACAGTATCCGAGGTTCCTTTGTAATCAACCTCGAATACTGGGAGGCTTTCCTCGATATGCGTTATCTTCGAATATCAACTCTAGCGAGGAAACTATTTCATAAAGGGAGGGCCTCGATAGATAGGATTTATTGTAAGGGACAAACGGTAAAAACGAAACGTGCCCACATAGATTACTCAAGCCCTGGCATAAAACATGTACGCATGTATGACTGATTGAGAATAAAGAGAAGTAATTTCCTTGCAAAAAGCTTATGTTTTAAAATCTTTCCTCTTTACATCCCCTCAAAAGAGCTTCGTACTTCCAAATATAACGAGCCCAAGGGCAATACTTAACCGAAATACGAACGACCACTCCCTCACTTGGGGACTGTCGTCCAACTCAAACAGCTCAAGTCATCGGGCCTTGGGGGCAAAAGACCTATTAGGAAACTCCCTAGTTTCTAAAGTCCACGACCACCCTACTCGGGTACTATTATCTCGGGCAAAACCGGATAAAATGGGAAAACAAGCCCAATGGGAAGCTCCTAAACTAAAAGGCTACGACCAATTTAACACGGCTCGGTGATGCATGAAATCCATAAGAAAAATAGGCCTACGAAAACAAAAACTCTTTCACGACCGGTTCTAAAGGCTACGCTCGGTAAAGTAAAAAACTTATTAATTTTTCGGGGAAAAAACTTCGGTAACATCGAACCCCAACAATGCCTAAACCCAAAAAGTTAATAAAGGCAAGGTTTGTTCGAACCCTCGAACACAACCTTATTGTTTAATGCTAAGGCATTTCAACCTTTGTGAATACAAGTAATAAAGCAAAGGAAAATATTTGAGAGCCGAAAGGGGAAGAAAAGTAATATAGATATATATATATATATATATATATATATATATATAATTTTTTACAAAGGCCATGTTGGCCTAATACAAAAATTTACAACGACCAAAACGACCTCAGAAAAGATGCTATAGAAAGCAAAAAAATAAAAAGCCAAAGTGGCCTGGTCTTCATCGGATGTAGCATCTCCATCCTCGAAATCTTCCCCGTCTTCAGATTCTCTTAATCTCTCATAGTCTTCCTCAGGGAAGGCCATCTTCCGGGCACTGGCTTCCTCTGCTTTGGCATTCTCGATTGCAACAATAACATCAAAGCCCTGATTATGAACTCCCTTGAGGGATTCCCTTCGAGCTAGCCATTTTGCATGATCTACCATGCTCATGGCTTTCTCCTGGATGGCCTCAACATCGACCTTACATTGGGTCACTTTAGCAACGTCTTTGTTGTTGCCCATGGCCACCTCAGATCTGGCCACTTCGAGTTCATTGGCAAAGTTTGCCTTATCAGAAACAGCCAAGTCCTACTGAGATTGAAGCTCCTTGATTTTCTCGACCTGGACCGAGGCGTTCTCTTTTGCATCTTGGAACTGGGTCTCGGCCGACTCCAGTTGTGCTTGGATGATTTCCTTTTTCGAGGCTAAGATGTCCATACTCTTCTTGAATTCTTCAGCCTCAGTTTGTATTGTATCAACTTGTTTCTGAAGCTCCCTGGTTTGTTTGACTGCCGGACCTGCAGGATCGGATTGTTAGTTACTATCTCCAATTCATCTTCGCTATCGTGAAGCACTCGGAATACCTGCTCGTCCATCTCGGCACGCTCGTCCCGAGCCATTACTAAATCGGCTTGAAGCTTCTCACTGAGAAGCTTGTAGGTGTCACTTTTCTCAGTGAAGTGCCGGACCTCGGCTTCATGATGATTTAATTCCTCATGATATCGCAGGAAAGCCTCGTGATGCAGCACAGAAGCCTGCAAGCATAAGGAAAGATGTTGTTGTTATTTAAAACTTCAAAAGTTAGAATATATGAGAAAGAAAAGACACGCAAATTACCCGACTTAATACATGTTGGACTTCATTGAAAAGGCAGGGGGTTTCCACCTCATCCATCACTGCCTGATCGTCTTCGGTCACAAAACACCAAAGGTAACTAGCAACCCCCACGGGGGAGGAGAAACCCATGCGTCCTCTGGGATAGAAAATGCTATTGACCGTCTTCGGTTAGGATTAACACTTGGGGAATCGATCCACAAATTTTGGGCCTGAAGAAGACCTGGTGTCACCCGACGACGGTTCCTTCCTTGGTACGTGCAGTTCACCGAGCCCGGTGATGTCTTCCAAAGAAGAGGACTCAATCTCATCCAAGAAGTCGTGGATATTTGTCACCCCACGAGGACTCAACATACCGGCCTCACAGATATTGGCATCCAAAATCTGAGAAGACCCGCTGATGTCGACCGCTCCAAGTTTATCTATTGGGGCACTTTCCGCAGATCGAGAACCTTCGCCCTCGGTCTCTCTCTCGACCCCCCTAGCTTGGGGCAGAATGGGCTCGACCCTTTGTGGCTCATAAGTTCAGCTAGAGCTCTCTCACTAACCCCCTAATGTCGGTATGTTTCAACTTCAGCGCCTGCCGATTCGAGAACTTCTTGTACAGTGACACCGGCTCGCACGCGGGCCACTATTTTGGAATTATCTTCCTCTTCTTATTCTTTTGACTCATCCCTTAATCGGCGGATTGAGTCTGAAGGCATAGCACCGGTGTGACTTGCGAGACCTCCTCGCCGATCTGTTCTTTTCTGAGTTGGGGGAACTCGGAGCTCCTTTCCTCTTCTTCTCTTTGGCCTGCTTCAGAGCAGGTGGTTGGGGAATGACATCTTCGCCACCAGATGGGGGCCTCTTTGGAACATCTTTCCCAAGGCCTACAAAGGAAAAAATATGAGTAAGCTCGAGAAGAAGCCCGAACGATCACCGTTCTAAGAAAGAAACTTAACATGATTGCGGGCCTCCCATCAACCCTTCGCTAACTCTATCCAAGCACGCTTGGAGTACGGTCTCTGTAACACAAGACCTTCGACCCATTCCTTAAGTTCCGAAATTGGGTCCGGCATTTGGGCCACAGCTGCGACGCTAAAAAACATCAATGAAGAAAGAAATAAGAAGAAAAACAATTAGATTAAACATACAAAGTGAAGTACTACTTACGTTTCAGGTTCATTTTCTCGGGAAATGGCATGTCTCCAGCAGGGATCAGGTCCGAAGTCTTCACTCGATCTAATCGGCCCATCCAACTTAGGTCTCGAGATTCGTCTATGTTGGAGAACGAGGCCCTACTGGCCCGGCAAGCAAGCTTGATCATCCCTTCTCGATAGAGTCAAGGACTGTAGAGGCGCATAAGGTGGTCGAGGGTAAATGGACATCCCTTGATCTTGCACGCGAAAAATCGGAGGAGAGTCACTATTCCAGAAGAAGGGGTGGATCTAGCCGAGAGTGACATTATACCTTTTGCAAAAGGAAATCATGATAGGATCAAAGGGACCCAACGTGAAGGGGTAAGTGTAAACACATAGAAAACCCTCCACGTGGGTAGTGATTGATTCCTCGGGCGAAGGAACCACCACATGCTTATTGTTCTAGTCGCAATCCTGTTTAACCTTGGCGAGGAGGTCTTTGACGATTGTGCATATATACCTCGACACTGGATCACATTGGCCCGGTACCGAGGGCGTCTTTTCGACCTTAAAATCAGTAACAATTGGGCACCCTGCCGAAACGAATTCCTCAGGGTGAGGCTCCGACGCAGCCTCACCATCAGCGGATCGTGATGAAGAAGCCGCCTCCTTTTGCGGTACAATCTTGGAAGTTTTCGCCATTAATAAACATGAGAAAAGAGAATTAAGATAGTATGCGGTTTAATGATAGTTCAAGATTTGGGTGCAAAAGTTGTAAAGCAAAGGGATTTTTGAAGAAAAAGCAAGAGTAGGAAGAGCTTTGAACGTAAACGTTTGAATAAGAAAAAGCTAGGTTATTTATAGCTTGCTGGTGACGGTTAAGAACTGGTAGTGGCCGACCAGCGATTGACAGGCATTTAATACCTTGGTAACTGGATCTACAAGACGTTTCAAGTTATTGCTTACGTCATGATCGGGTGTATCAGTGACGTTTGTCGCTTACGTCATTACCCATCGAGACAGAGCTCAGAAATTCATATCGTTTCTCATCATCTTCTTTTCGAGGAACGAGTAGACTATATGTACACGATCAAAACCGGGCTTGCCCTTCGTATGACTAATCGAGACTAGAACATGATAGGCCAAGATTCAACCTCATGTTATGTCGAACCATGGTGCGAAGTTAGATTGCCGAGCTCGAGACCCAGAGACCGATCAAGGTCGAGATCGGCGAAGATCGAGACCGAGCAAGATAGAGATCGAGCGAGACCGAGGGAAACTTACCGAGCCAAATAACGAAAAGCCGAAATATCCGCAATTGGGCGAGGCTCACGACGGAAATTGCGGCACGTATCAAGAAGAGGTCGATTAATTAGTCTATCATGAGATTCCTTACTGTATTTAGATATGTATCAAAAGTAGGGCTCCCCTACTATATGTAGGGGGTCTGATCTTTTGTAAGACACATCACATTTATGCAATACAAAGCAATACACTGCCTTCTTCTAGTCTTCAATATCTTGTTACTCTGTTCTTATATCATTCGAATCTTCACTTGGTTCGAGGGTGATCGAACTCAAAGGCCAATTGTTATCCGTTTTTAGCGTAAACATTAACCGACACAAAATAAATAATTTATTTTCTGTCATATATCAATCACAACTTAATCTTACTGGGGAACCAAACGCTAGCTAACTACGACAACATATCCATATAGCATCAAACTTTGCATTAATTTATGAAACATCTAGTATGGGATCTCCAAGATAGACTAAAGTTCGTATGGGTCATTAGTACTATATTTTTTAGTTCGTCAAAAAATAGTTCGTATGGGTAACTGTGCCATTAAGTTTCATTGAACGTACCAATGATTATCATGAACACGAAGCTTCGCAGAACTTAGGTTCTTCACTGACCACAGCCAATAGAGTTGTAATCTAAGCACGTTGCTTTGTTTTTCCCAAGTATTATTGCTAAGTAACAATATGGTAGCTGAAAAAAGACGATTAAAAAAGATTTTTAGAGTAGTGAGACAGACTGTATCATAACGCGTTGAGTATATTATTTAGTAGTTTAACCATATAATATTTGGACGTTACTGATTCAATTAATTTAAATTTGCACCACATATAATTCGAGAAACAATTATATTATTATTTCTTCAGTCCCAGCACTTAACCTCGAAATCTTTGGTTAAAAATGAAAAAACTATATTCCCTACCAAATCAAAGGTGGTTCTAAAATTGACGTGCAAACATTGATAAGTTATAGCATGTGAGTTGAGTCTGTCTCGACAACCAAGGCAATGGAGACTCAATTCATTATCAGCATCCTAAGCTGACTAGATTTGTGTTTCGAAGTTAATCATTGCTACCTTTGAGTATAATTTCAACCATCGAAATCCGTGTTCATTAAATAGTTGAGCTATATTCCTTTGTAATAGTTATACATGTACTATGTTGGGATTCCCCCTCCTGTATAAAGGGGACCCTTGTCATTTTGTAACATACATGATATTCAATACAAGAACAAGAACAAAAACATTCTCTGTTCTCTAACTAAATCATATTCTACAATTGTTCCATTGATTTATTGCTTCCATTTATTGTGTTTTATTGATTATTCTTTATTTGTTACTTATTATTGATCATAAAAGGCTATCCTCGAGACCCTTTAAGCTGTTAGTTCTTAATCGGTCGCCCCCGTCAAGCATATTAGCTCGACCTCGAGGCCCAGTTTCGGCCAGCTCGAGACCTCATCTCACGATTGCTCACTCTGCATAACACCAATGTCCTTTGCTCTTATCTCATTTTCCTAACTCACCCTTAGCATCTATTGCCTAACAACTAGTATTAAAATAAATCACATTTTTTTAGAACCACAAAATCAAATATAATTATAATTACCATTTTCAAGGTAAACAGTTTGGCGCTCATCGTGGGGCTAAAAATAATAGTGATTGTTTTAGTGTTGGTTTGCTGAAAAACACAAGTTATTCTTCACACTTTTTCTTGTTCAAGAATCTTTGATTTCAGGTAAAAAATGTCTAACTCAGTAAATGCACATGAAAACAACGGTCCTGACGATCATGGAGAGAATGATGTAGCGGTTTCAGGCACCGGTGTACCGCTGCAAAACCCTGAGGACGCACCATCGCCAATCCCCATGGATGTGGGCTCACGCAACGCCCAACATATCGATATAAGCTCCCATACCGACGGAAGTATAGCCGGGAAAACAACAAGGAAGCTTAGAAAACTCCAGCTCGGGAGGAAAGAGAGGTTAGCCTTCACGTCATCTTTGAAATGCTGCAAGCGCAAAAATGGCTATTGCCCAGCTTTGAAGTCAACAAAAAACTCCCAACACAGCAGCATCGGAAACGGCTCCTCGAGTTGAATAGGCGCCAGAGAAATAGAGAAACAACGGGTCAACAGCCGACCCTGCTATGTTGAAGATGCTCGAGGACCTCACAAAGAGGATGGAATCAGGCAAGAAGAAGATAGAATCCAACGACAAAAAAGTGGAGACCTATAATTTGAGGGTCGATCAGATCCCGGGCGCACCACCGATTCTGAAGGGTATAGACTCAAAGAAGTTCGTGCAAAGACCATTCCGTCAAGCGAAGCTCCAAAGCCCATTTCGAAGAAGTTCAGGATGCCCGATATTACGAAATGCAACGGAACCACGGACCCCAACGAGCACATTACTGCTTATACTTGTGCTGTGAAGGGAAATGACCTAAAAGATGACGAGATTGAATCCTTCTTGTTGAAATTTTTTAGAGAAACTCTATCAAAGGGGGCCATGATGTAGTATCACAACCTACCCCAAAACCCAATGGACTCATTTGCCATGTTGGCAGATTCCTTTATAAAAGCACACGCTGGCGCTATCAAGGTTGCAACAAGGAAGTCCGACGTCTTCAAAATCAAGCAGAGAGAAAACGAGATGCTAAGAGAATTTGTGTCTCGCTTTCAAATTAAGCGAATGGAATTACCACCGGTCTCTGCTGACTTGGCAGCGCAGGCCTTCACTCAAGGCTTGAACGAACGAAGCTCGATAACTTCGAAGCAGCTAAAGCAGAACTTGGTTGAATACCCCACCGTAACCTAGGCGGATGTCCACAATCGGTATCAGTCAAAGATTAGCTAATTTGGAGCCCCCTCGGGCTTTGTGTATCCTAGCAGGCTCTTAGCGAAGGAATCAAGGTTTCTAGTAAGATACCAACCGTACACCGAAGATCGAAGGAACGCCCTGAGGCGCAAAATACCTCAAAAAGATCAAAGGATGGATCGAGGTCTGAATTCTCGGGGACTCATGAATAAAATCGGGTTCGACAGGCACACATGGCCGGTGGAGGCACCCCTATTATGTGAGTAGAACTTCAACATTGATGTTTCAGACATCGTATCGGCCATAGGTAAAATCAAAGATACCAGGTGGCCAAAACCCATACTATCGGATCCTTCCCAAAGGAGTCCTAACCCGATTTGCAATTTTCACGGCACTCACTGTCATAGAACCGAAGATTGCAGACAGCTCCGAGAAGAAGCAGCCCGATTGATCAGCAAAGGGCACCTCTAAGAATTCTTAAGCGACCGAGCTAAAAATCGATTTCGGGGGAGAGAGGCAAACAGGAAAAACGAAGCAGAATAACCGCAACACATCATCCACATGATCATTGGAGGAATCGACGTCCCACAGGAGCCCATTGTCAAGCGAACAAAAATATCCATTACCAGGGAAAAGAGAACTCGGAGTTACATAACCGAGGATGCTCTCACATTCAGTGAGGAGAACATCGAGACCCTGTCTCAACCTCATAACGACGCATTGGTAATCTCCTTTCTCTTAAATAAATTTCAAATTAAACGTGTGCTCGTGGATCCAGGTAGCTCGGCCAACATAATCAGGTCGAGGGTGGTAGAACAACTCGGGCTGCTCGACCAGATCATGCCTGCCTATCGAGTCCTCAATGGATTCAACATGGCGAGCGAGAAAACAAAATAGGAGACCACCGTTCCGGTCAGCGTGACCGGTACAGTTCAAGATACCATGTTTCATGTCATCGAAAGTGACATGAGGTACAATGCCTTACTCGGAAGGCCGTGGATACACCGCATGAGAGCTGTGTCGTCGAACCTTCACTAAATGATGAAGTTTCCAACAAAAGACGGAATAAAAATAATATACGGGGAGCAACATGCAACAATAGAGATGTTCGCAGTACATGATGTGGCTACGGCACCGACACCTTCTACGTCGAAGGAGCCAAAGGACAAGAAAATAGCCAAGTAGCAACCACAAACAACATTCTCAGCTGCACCCGAATGAACAAATAAAGGACCATGCCGCGTCCTCGGAACGAGCAATTGAAGCATATCAAGGCTCGAACGCTACTGCAACTAAGGTACAACCCTCTCCCCTTTTTTATTTACGTTTTACACTAACCTATGTGCAAGTGTTCTTTTGAGAGGAATCGAAGCACCCTCCAGCTCGAAGACCTTAGGTTTTAAAACATGCGTTGCGCTTTTTTTCCCTTAGATCGGGTTTCATCCCAAACGGGTTTTACCGACGAGGTTTTTAACGAGGCAACATCTATATGCTACCTAAGGAGAACTCAACAAGTATTCAAGGCTTCTCTTCAATCAACCTCGAATTCTAGGGGGCATCCCCCCGGGAGATCACCTCTTCAAAGAAATTGAAATAAGCCAAAGAGGGTCTCATCAGGAGAATGATGTATCGGGCCAAACGGTCGAATGAACCGTGTCCGGGTATAATAATAACCTTTGATGGCGAAAACATGTATACTTGTACCAAGTAATCAAAGGAGTATCTTTTATCACCAAAAGCTTTGCATTTTCAAAGAAGTTTGCTATTTTTGCAAAAAGCAGTCCAAAGGCCAGAAATCCTCAAGCACTCTCGAGCACTCGGGAACTGCTATCGACAGTCAGCTCATCAAGCCTCTGAAATCTCGAAGCCGTACGACCCCAATTGGGCAAATTCGAGCCCAAAAGCTCTCCACGAGGCACCAATATAAGACCTCCATGAGGCACCGGTGTAAGACCTCTATGAGGCAATGTAAAACTTGTAAGCCCTCAACGAGGCAACATCAAATCTGTAAGACTTCAATGAGGCATGTTAACAAATATAAGCCCTCCATGAGGCACTAATGTAAGACCTCCATGAGGCAATATCAACAATGTAAGACCTCCATGAGGCAACATCAACAATGTAAGACCTCCATGAGGTAATATCAAATATGTAAGACTACAAGCAAGGCATGAATTATAATACCTCCATGAGGCAATACCAAATCTGTAAGACCTCAAGCAAGGCATGAATTATAAGACCTCCATGAGGCAATACCGAATCTGTAAGACCTCAAGCAAGGAATGAATTATAAGACCTACATGAGGCAATATCAAATTTGTAAGCCCTCAAGCAAGGCATGTCCAAATTTGTAAGACCTCAAGCAAGGCATGTCCAAATTTGTGAGACCTTAAAAAAGGAAGAATCCCAATCTTAAAGTCAAGGCTATATATATAAACTTGTAAGATCCCTAAAAAGGAATACCCTCAATATATACGCCGAGGCTACCTCACTCGGGGACTAAACGGCTATGGACAAACACAATGACTACGGTCATAAGGCTCTGTCCAAAGCTTCGATCATATCAGCTCCAAACAATGAAAGGGCTTCAAAGCAATCAGCCTTCGAGCGAACCTCTCGAGGTGCTCATTTATCGTCACATAACAACTCATAATCGAGGTTCTTATCGAGCCATCAAATAATCGGACGAACACGAAAACTTCAAAAGTATTTAAGGAGGGAAAACTACAGCCATATTAGAGGTCGTGCCAACCCAATGCGTAAGAGCCTAAGCGACAGCCTAAAGAGCCTCAGGGCCGATCTAAAAACCTAAGAGTCGATGAGCCTGAGTCAAACTTTGAATCAAGAACTGAGCTCTAAGCGGTTAACTATCAGCTATTGCCTATTGCTCGCCGAGCACAAAACCCCAAAGGTTTCATTTCGAAGTCCTACTCATCGGGCAAATTATTGACGAGCATCAAAATATAAAGAAGAAACAAAGGCACAAGAAAGTGAAACTTATATAAAGGGAAAACTAAGAGGTTTATTTTTATATGTGTAATGATACAAGGATACATTTACAATTCTCTCTAAGAGCCCTAGACAAAGAATCAAAAAGAAAAAGCCTAGTCTATTCTCCCTTGGGGTCTAGAGCTCCATCAGCCTCCTTGGGACCAGCTCTCTCATCGGCCTCTTCCTCATTGTCCTCGGTATCGGATACAAAGAACTTGGCGTCATACTTATCCGCCTTGGCCTGTTCTATCTCCTCCGATGGATCAAATCCCTTAGCATGGATCTCCTCGAGGGTTTCCCTCCGGGATCTACATCGGGCATATTCATTGCTTCTACTCTCGATCGGAAGCCCCGCTCAATTTAATACGAGCTTCCGCAACATATTTCAGATAAATGGCCACCTTTTATCGGTTTTCGCTTGAATCTCTTTGGCTTCAGCCCAGGCATCCACAACCTCGACTTTTATCTTCAGGAGATCGGTCTTGAGCTTAGCCATCCTGCTCGTTTGAACCGAGCTGCTTTCTCGAGCATTGAGAAGTTGTATCTCAAGAGCAGAGGCCTTACCCAAAGCATTAATTTTGGCCGCAACATGGGCGTTTATCTGAGCCCTTAGCTTATTGCACTCATAATTGGCCTGACCGACTTTGCCCCAAAGGCATTCCAGCGCCTCCGTCTTTCTCTGCAACTAAAATACCAAAGAGTTAGCTTTTTAAATATGGAGAAGGAAGCTTGTGTACCCTCAAAATAAAGGTTACCTATCTCTCGAGGTTGCCTTCATACTCTTGGCTTCGGTTCAACTCTGATTGAAGATGTATCAACTTTCTTGATCTCTTGTCACAAAGAAGCCTGAGGGATTTTTCCCGTCCTAGGCTTTTCGTAACCTAGCCACAAAGCGAAGAAACTCGGAGTTGAGTTTGTCGAAGGCCTATGAAAAAGAAACTTCAATTTAAAAAGATAAAAACAGAAAGCTGAGAAAGCCACAGAGTTCACCGAAGTTCACCTCAGAACAGAGCTGCTGAGCCTCCTCAAAGGTCGAGTGTGCACCTACTGGTCTGATCCCATCGGCCCCAGTTGAACCACTCTGAATGGGGATGTGATGACTCGGAACTCTATCTGATTTAGGCGGCCCCTAGCCCCGAACATCCCTCGAAGTACCTTCGACGGGAGAAGAAGATGGCGACAATGGACCTTCACTCCTTCCTCCTCGAGGAACATCCCTTCCGAGGATAGAGACCCCGGGTTTAGCAGGTTCAGCTACCTCGAGAGACTTTTCGGTCCTGGCCGTCGATGTAGTGCTATCCCTTCCGGTTGCATCACCGCCCAATACAAGTTTTTCTCCAGTGGCAACACCTTCTTTCTGCCTCCGGGATGGCCCCACCTCACTATAAATATCCTCGTCCATCGAGGATCCCTTCTGCTTGTTATCATTCCTCGGACCCAAAGTCGACGATCCTTCCTCTTCTCCAAGAGGACACAGTAAAATCTCAGAAAATTCTCCAATGCCTGCAGCAAAGAAGTTAATAAACACAAAGGGAAGTGTTCCTTAAGAAAGGAATCATACAACACTTACCATGGTTTTTTTCCTCCCACATACCCTTTGACATGTCTCACCATTTGCGTTCATCGTAGGCTGAGCAAGCTGCCAATTTCTGAGTCCAATCCGCCAGATCGGGGACCTCATATGGCAACCACGTGATCACTGAGGAGAAAGGAAAAAAACATTCTTACGGAGTCTTACTCCACTATGAAACAAAAAAAAATGGTAAAATGTAGCGTATCACTTACATGTGAAATTCCATTTCTTGGGAAACGACAAGAACTCTGCAGGGATAATATCAACGGTCCTCACTCGGACAAACCGACTCATCCAACCTCAGTCCCTATCTTCATCATCATTGGCAATAAAGGGCCTGGTGGATCGACATCGTAGAGTAATCAGGCCTCAGTAATGTAAAGGCCGGTAAAATCTGATGAGGTGGCTGAGGGTGAACTCGAGCTCAGCCTTCTCGGCAAAATATCTTATCATCAACACTATCCTCCAGAATGACGAATGGACCTAAGACAAGGGTAACTCGGTATTTTCGACAAAATTCGAGCACAACTCGGTCGAGAGGGCCCAACGTAAAGGGGTACGTATATACATTCAAAAACCTCTCTACGTGGGCCATGATACCCTCTTCCCGAGAAAGTACACGCAATACCACCTTTTCTCCCTATCCACAGTCTCTCTTTACTGCCTCAGGGTATTTCTCTTCTACTGATGGGATGAACCTCGATGCATGCTCCCGATAGCCCTAAACATCAAGAGGTCTCTCTAACGTAAAGTCCTTCCTTGAGGCAAAACAACTCGAGGTCAACTCACCAAACGCCGGCGGTGTGCCACCGGCGGGGCGGGAAGCAGAGGTGGAACTTTCCTCTTCTTGGTGAACAGATTTGGGCACGACAACCATAACTATATTGAAACAAGGAAAAGGATACTAAAACTCAGGCGAAAGCTTTAAATAAAAATGATGGAAGAACTGATGCAAGGTTAAAAACTTTATGAAAAAGATATTTGCCCAAAATAGCAAAGTCCTCAAATGAGAGGAAAGCTAATATATATAAGGAAAATCGGCGTCTCTCCATTTACTTTGATGGACAAGAAGCTCTGACAGAGCCATTATGGTTATTTGGGAAATGTACTGATGGGGCCACATTGGTCATTTCACGGTCACATCATAATAATGACGCTATCATACGAAGATCGAAGGATCGGAGGGTCAAATCGACCCCTTATCATCTCGACCCAAGAAAGACATATAACTGAGATCAGAACAGTCCGATCTAGAGGATTTTTGTTGTTTCAAGTTCGGGCTCGAAGAAGCTAAGTTCAAAATCGAAGATTAACTTTTGCATAATTATTAAAAGGAAAAGTTTGAAGACATGAAACGAAGAAATCTTTTGCATTCCCAAGGATTATATTTACAAATGTGTCTAACAATGCTCCTTCGGGAAGCTCATATACAAAAAAAAAGAAGTAAAAATAGCAAGAAGGTCTATTCTTCTCCTTCACTACTGCCTGAGTCGCTTCCAGATCCCTCATCTGAAGTAGTCGGAGTCGTTGATTCTTCCTCCAAGGCGTTGGCCTATTTGATCTCGGCAGATAGGTCGAACCCCTTGGCGTGCACTTCCTCGAAGGTTTGCCTCCGGGCTTCCAAACGAGCACGAGCCACGGCCCGAGCTAGATTGAGCTCGGCCTCTTCGGATATCTCCCTGACCCGATCATTCGCGGTGGCAACATCCTCTTTGTACGAGGATATGTATGCATCAACCTCAAACTTGTCCACGGCTAATGTGGCGGCCTCCTCCTGGGTACCTCGAAGAAGGCCTTGAGTCGAGGATAGCTCTCCCCGAAGAATGTCTCTCTTTGAGGCCATGACATCATTCTGCCGCTTTAGCTCGAGGATCTCGGCATCCTTGACTGCAACCCCTCCCGAAGTTGCCCCACTAGGGCATCCTTTTGCTCAATCTGAAAATACCAAGTAAATCTAATCAGCGCCAATTCATGAAAATAAAAGATAAATTCATGAATACCAGATTACCTGCTCGATGAAGTTAGCCTTCTTCTGGAGCGCTTTTTGTGAGCCTGCCCGGAGGTCGAACAACTCCTATTTTCGGGGATATGAAGCTTTCATCTTGCGTAACTCCGATGTGAGCTTCTCAAGCCCCTCCTCACGGCAAGTCAGCTCATCTTGTAGCTTGGAGAAAGCCTGGTCATATAGCTTCTTGACATGCATCACAAAGGAGGAAAGTTAGAAAAACAAGAATAAAAAACTTGAAGCGCAAATAATATGTCAAGAAGATCACCTGCTTTTGGAGTCTCTCATCCTCCTTGAGAGCGAGGGGGGCATCGAGATCGTCATCTTCCTTGACGCCATCAAAGTAGTTTCTAAATGCGTCATCCTCTCCCTGAGAGGTCCCCACACCGGGGACATTCCTGTCCTGGTCATCCCGTATCTCCCCTGGAAAAAATGACGGGCCCGATCGAAAGCCACCTACGACATCAACTTCTATAAGGGCTTCCTCTCGCCCTCAAAGAGTCTCAGAAAACGTATCCTGATCGACGGGCGGCTCGGGTATTGCACCCAAACCCTCCTCGAGGGTCTCCTCAACACGAGGTGGGTCCGGATCGGCCACTTCCGACTCGGCAGCCTTCTGCCCACCAACTTTTGAAGCATCAATGCTTCGTCTTACCCTTTGTACCAAAGGGCGAGAATCATCATCTTCGTCTTCAGTAGGAAGACGTTTTAAAGAAGCCGAAGTCAAGATGGTGGCATCGGTCTTAGGCTTCGGAGCCTTGGGCTTCTTTGGCTTTGGAGACTCTGCCGACATCTCCTTCTTTCTCTTCTTGTCCTTGGCGGGTTGAGGACTCTTCTTCACAAAGAGGAGGCAGTCTCATTGAAACGGCCTCCTCGAGGCCTGCACAAAGCATGAAATATCAAACATACCTCCATGAAGTCTACTAATGAAAAACTCAGAAATAACAGCAATAAGGGCTTAACGTGATTCTTGGCCTGCCATCGCATTTTGGCCAAATCCCGCCAAACACGCTTGATATATGGGAGGGTGGAGTCCAAGAGTTTGACCCATCCCGGGAGGTCCTGGACCGCACCGGCGAACCACATATTGGCTACACGATTAGAAGAGAATCGATCAAGAAAGAAAGGGGTCAGTTCAGAAGAAGAAAAGGTGATAAAACATACTCGATATAGGAACACTTACGCTTCATGTTCCATTCCTCCGGGAATGGCATCCTATCAGCGGGGATGAGGTCCGAGGTTCTGACTCTGACAAACCGGCTCATCCATCCCTGGTCTTTGTCCTCGTCGATGCAGGCAAAGAATGCTTTGGAAGATCAACGGTGTATCTTGATTAAACCCTCTCAATAGAGACGAGGGCTATACAACCTGATCAGGTGATCGAGGGTGAAAGTCATTCCCTCGACCATGTTAGAGAAGTATCGAATCATGCAGACAATCCTCCAGAAAGAGGAATAAATTTGAATGAGTGTCACTCGGTACTGATGACAGAAGTCGAGAATCTCCGGGTCTATCGGTGCAGAAGAAGAATCTACGGGGCCTAAAGTTAATGGATACGTATATACGCTGAGGAAGCCAGCTTTATGCGTAACAATGCTTTCCTCAGCTGTAGGGATTTATACTTGCACCGCTTCTCCCTAGCGGCAATCTATCTTTAGCTTCTTCACCTCGGTCATTACACTTATGTACTGAGACATGGGTTTACATCGACCCGGTATAGAAGGGGGTTTTTCGATGGTAAAATCGGAGATCGTGTCAAAGGGACCAGGAATGCACTGCTCAATACTAGGAGGTGTTTAGATTTACCCTTAGACGAGCGTGACGAAGAAGTGGTTCCCTCTTGTTGAGGGAATGTTTTGGATGTTTTGGCCATGATTGTAACTGAGTTTCAAAGAAAGAAGATGAAGAAGTAAGCGCAGAAGGAAGATGAATGCAAGAACTGTAAGCAATAGACTTGGAGGGTTGAAAATATTGTAAAAGTTTGAAAGATAGAAGGTGGAAGTATTTATAAGAATCGTTTTGGGCATGTTTGAGAAGCGGAAAGGTCGAACCAATAGCAGTTCATGGGCTTCTTGAGAATCGTGCTGGCAGCAACCTCTCCACGGCCTTCTTGTCACATCATTTAATGATCTCACGTGGCTGACGTCATAATAGGGATATCGAAGGGGCAAGAATTCAAGACCGTTTCTTATCATTTCATTCTAAGAAACGCGGGGACTATCTGTCTACGGCTTAAATTGGAGAGCCGGATTTCTATTATGGCATTTCGCACCCGACCTCGAGGATCTCGGAGCAGAATTAAAGCTTGACCCCGAGGGTGCATATCGAAGGTTCCTTATGTTCGACCTTGGGGAGTATAAACCGATGACTGTCAAGGAAAAATGGGAGATTCCCAAGGGCACGTGGTCATAACTGTCAACGCCTGCAAAGACAGTACGAGTCCGTATCGGACCATTAAATAGTTGTACCAGCTATATTCCTTTGTAATAATGATACATGTACTATGTTGAGATCCCCCCTCCTATATAAAGGGGACCCTTGTCATTTTGTAACATACATGATATTCAATACAAGAACAAGAACATTCTCTGCTATCTAACTAAATTATACTCTGCAATCGTTCTATTGATTTATTGCCTCCATTTATTGTGTTTTATTGATTGTTCTCCATTTGTTACTTATTAACACCACTGTCCTTTGCTTACCTTATTTTTCTAACTCACACTTAGGATCTATTGCCTAACAACTAGTATTAAAATAAATCACATATTTTTAGAACCACAAAATTAAATATAATTATAATTATAATTATCATTTTCAAGGTAAACACGCTTCACGCGTGTACCCTATATCATAAGTATAGAATTCTTAAACAATTAGGTAACTATGTTAAATATTTTATCTGAGTTATTGAAAAAAATTAACAAAAAAAGATCTAAGCTCGTAAAAAATATAAATATTGATCCAATTTAGCTAGTTCAATAGTTAAAAGAATTCTATTTGACATATGCATTATTGTTATTTCATAAAACATTTGTGCATACCTTATGAAAATTATGGGTATTTTTATTACCTAATACATAAACAAATACTAACAAGTTAAAACTATAACATAATGAATCTTGCTCTATGTTTTTATTTCTTTCATCGTCAATATTCTTGTTGTGGAAATAATTTATGTACCTTAGAATCCTTATCAATTTAAAAATTAATTTTACTTATATGATATGTTAAGAAATAATTTATTCCTCTTTCTAGTTTATGTTAATCTTTTCGCTTTTTAGGAATTAATTTGATTAATCTTTGAAGTTGAATTAGGTTAGATTAATTGGATATTTTAAAGTTAACTTTAAATATTCAAAAACTATATGAGAAATACTATAAGTTGCAATTCATCTTGTGTCAATATGATAAAAAATATTTTAAAATTTTGGTCAAAATTTATATAGTTTGAATCTCGAAAAATTAAAAGGTTTACATAAATTGAATTGAGGGAGTAATTAATTCAAAGACTTAATTATTTTTTCTCAATATTTAAAAATTAATTTTACATGTCCCGCATTGGGAATTTGTACTTTTATAATAATACCAAAAGTATGGATAATATTGAACTCCTTCCTACTCGAATAATATTTTTCTCTTTATTATTATTATTATTATTATTATTATATTTGAATCTACATTAACTGTTTAAAAAATACTTAATTAAGTATAAACCTCTCACTTTTAATGTAATTAATATACTGAAGCTTCCCTTTAGAATTTTAAGTGCCCTGTAAGAAGAATAAAAATTAAAAATATCATTGAAACTATCTCAAGCAAACGTAATGGAAAAGAAGCGTATACATCATACTATTCCAAAATAATATTTATTTTTAATGTCCTAGATATTAAAATTTTCTACGTAATTCAAATATGGAAAAATTTAATAACCAAGGTTTTAGCTGATTTCAAAGTGTTTACCTTAAAATTAGAGTAACAGTTAAACTTGTATTGTGGGTTAAGGATACATGATATGATTCAATATCAATTGATAAATGACGAATTAAATAACTAAATTGAACGACAAAATAAATCAAACCAGTGTTGTAGCAATGTATCGACCTCGATTCAGGATAGTCTCGAGATCAAGTAGTAAAAACAATAAGAACAACAGTAGATAGTAAGTAAATAGAGAGCATCATGTATATTATTTTATGAGTGAATGTATAATGTATTTACAAATGGATGTGATCCCTTTTTATATAATACAGAAATCCTAAACAAGGTAAAATTCTAATAAAGAAAATAAATCCGATGATTGGCGCCGATAACCGCTTGGTACGATTTATTCCGAGATTTCCGCCGAGATCTTCGGTCGGTTTCTAATATCTCGTCATTCTGTTATCATGCCTTACTCGAGGTTGGTCATGTTCGGTCTCGGTCTTCAACGAGCACTTCGATCTTCACGTTCCATACTCTGCCACCAAGCTCAAGCTAAGTCCATTATGAGCTTATTCTCGAAGCAACTCCTCGAGCCTACAAAATCAGACATGCCCGATTTCGATCGTATACAGATAGTCCCCGCGTTTCTTAGAGTGAAGTGATAAGAAACGATTTGATCCTCGATTCTCTGAAACCTGGATCATGATGTCTGCGACAGAAGTGACTGAAGGGTCGCGTCTGCACAATTTCTAAGGCCATTAATTAACGATGGCTGATGGCCGGCCACTAGTTTTCTCAAACCGTTAAAGTGGCCACTATAAATTTATCAATTTCCCAACCTTTTCAATCTCTACTTCCAAAACCTTTTCCCATATCTCTACAAGCTTCTAAATTTTCTTTAACTCCATCTTCTTCTTCAAGTTGTGGTTATCATAACATCAACCTCTTTTTCTTTCTTGAAATCCACATAGTGATGGCTAAAACATCTAAAACTATTCCTAAAAAAAAAGCCTCCTCATCGCAGTTGGCCAGCGATAAAACGCCGATGGAGCCTCGTATTGAGGAATGCGTTCCTAGGCCATGCGAACCGACTTCCGATTTTAAAGTCAAAAAAACTTCCTCAGTTCCTGGCCGATGTGAGCCCATATCCCGATAGATATGTTTGATATCTGAAGACGATCTCGAGGAGGTAAAAAAGGGTTGTAACTGGGAAAACAAAGAGGTGGTGATTCCTTCAATTGAGGAGGAAATCACTACCATGTGAAAGGGTATTTAAGTGTGTATACTTACCCTTTCACATTGGGCCACATAGATCTGGTCATACTCGATTTCTACTGCCAATATCGGGTGACCCTTGGCAAGATCTACCCGTCCTTCTGGCATATCATCATTTTGCTCAGATTCTTTTCAAGCACGGTCGAGGGGATGTCTTTCACCCTCGACCATCTAATTAGGTTATACATCCCTCTTTTTTATTGTGGGGTGTTGATAAGGCTCCTGCGTCGGGCCACCAAAGCAATATTCTCGAGCATTGATAAGGACAAGGACCGAGGATGGATGGGCCGGTTCGTCCGAATCAAGACCTCCAACCTAATCTCCGCTGAGAAAGTGCCATTCCCCGAGGAATGGAACATGAAACGTAAGTACAATTACATCGATGATGTTTACTGTTTTTCTCTCTTTATTATTCTCCGATCTAATTTTCTTTTCATGGTGCACCTTCCCCTTGGTTTCCTGGTGCTATTCCGTACCTCGCCGTCTTGGTTCGACAACTTTCTTCCACCTCTTTATATTTTGAGCGCTGTTGGCGCGATTTGGCCAAGGGCCGGTGGGAAGCTAAAAACCATGGTGAGTTCTTTTGCTTGTACGTTGATGTTTCCCTATAGAATTACTTCTTTTTTAACTTTGCTTTTCCTCATACAGGCCTCGGAGACAACGTTGTTATGAGTCACCTCCTACTGGTGAAGAGGAGGTTCCGAGGCCAATCAAAGAGAAAGAGAGGAAAAGGGCCTTTCCTCTAGATACCCCGAAGCCTAGGAAAAGTAGGGCTCGAAAACCGAAGGTCGACCTTGCAGTCCTATCTGCTGATATGGTTCAACAACTTCGGGAGGAGGATGAAGAAGGAGAGGATGCCGACTGCTTGCTGGTAGCTCGGAAGAGGGGAAGCACTGAAGCTTCAAAGGCTGCCGAGCTAGTGGTGGTCGAGGTTGTTCAATCTCGAACCGAAGAAATCTTGGAGGGAAGTCCGAGCAGAGTCCACGAGCCATCGAGTGGTAAAAGCGCACCCCACCGTGATGAACAACTGGCGGGTGTGCCTGAAGGGTCTAGCTCCGAGGCCCTTCAAAGAGAAGAGAATGTCCCAAGTGACTCGCTTGGGACAATTAATGCAGACGATTCGCCGCCTGGCCCTACGTTCTTTGAAGGGTAGTTCCAAGACGCTCGGGCTATGGAGACTCCCGATGTGGGGACGATCCTTGAAGGGAATGATATATTCCATGGATGCTTCTCCCGCAACCCCAACTCCTATTTCGAATAAGGTCGATGATGGTCCCGACCCAGATGCATCGTTCATTTTCGATGAGGCTCAGCGACTTCTGAAATATGTAAGTTTAATCTCCCATAATTATTCTCGTGTTTAATTCACATCTTTCCAAGTCTAAATTTATCCTTTGTGTACATGCCATGGCTCTCCATCGAGAACCGTCTTCCAAGTCCCGGGTTGAGCTTACCCGATGTGAGGCCGAACTCAAGAAGCTCGTGGAGGAGAGAGGCAGCCTCAAACTCCTCTATGTTCAGAAAGAGAAGGAGATGAGGAACCCCCGAGCCGAACTAGAAAGGGCTCATCGGGAACGGACCGAGCTCATCGAATGGGTAATGTAGCTTTTTGGGAATTTGTTATGTATTCACTTGATTTTGGAAACTAACACTTTGGCTTTGCAGGCATAGCAGAAGGGCAAGCTGGTAGAGCATCTTCGAGAGGAGGCCAAGATGAAGGAGGCAGAGAATCTAGGATGGAAGCAAAGTATGGATCGTCTTGCCTTGGAGAAAGGCGCTCTTCGGGCCCAAGTGTCTTCGATCGAGTGCCAACTCCAAGGCGTGAAAGAGGAAAGCTTGGTCCAGGCCAAAAAGATTGAAGAGTACGAGGCTAAGTTGGACGCTGAGCTCACTAAGACTAAATCTGAGGCGGAGGCGCTTGTGGCCTCTTACCGAGCTGACGTCGAGACTGCCAACATTCGGGCTCAAGAGATCTCTGCTGCTGCTGAAATCAAATTATCGTGTGTTGTCGATCATGCTAGGCGAAAATCCCGGAGAAAGAATCTCAAGGAAGTGCATGTACGTGGCTTCGACCTCTCGGTTGATATCGAGATTGCAAAAGATTTGAAGAATGAGGCCGCAACTTTACTCTCTTATGATGAAGAATATGCTAGTGGATCTGAGAGCGGAGGATATGAGGATGAAGCCCCCGAAGATGCTGCTCCCAAAGATGCGTCTTCAAAAGTGGACTAGGCTCTTAGGATTTTTCTTATTTTGTATTTTTTTTCCTTTTGTGTAAGACCCCGTGTGGTATTTGTAAATACCTTCTATAAATAAAAAGTTTTTTCTCTCGTTTGTCTCCGATTTGTGATAAACTCTTTGTTTTTGTCTTGAGAAATTTTATTGTTGTAGTCTTTGTAGTTGAGCGAACACTCGCTCGAACTCAAATCAAACCCTTAGGTTTTAAAAGTGAGTCCCCGAGCCCAATTATATGTTCGAGATTTTGGATGGATTTATTACTGCCATGACTATATTGTCTTTATAACTAAGTTCGAGTAAGTTTTGAACTTAGAATAAAACAAACCCTTAGGTTTTTTGTATCAAGTAATGGGTAAGCTTCGAACTTATAGTAACATACCCCTTAAGGTTTTATGATACATCTCCGAGCCATATTCTAGTCGACTTTATTTGAGCTCGAAATAGTGGAACCTTTAGGTCTGAATTGAGTGAGAACAAGGTCTCGAGCTATAAATTTATTGGCCCTTAGGCTTTTAAGACTAGGCTGATATGGCCTCTGCAAAATGGCTATTATTTCCCCTTTTCGGCTTAAAATACTTAGTAAAATTTTCTTTATGCTTTAGCATTTATTTTTCACCCATTGGGTTTTTAAGGGTCTGATATCGATTGAAACCCCTTTTCCTTTTGTGCCTTAGCATGTTTTCTTTAGGATAGTTTATTACCTCTTAAGGTTTCGAAGGCTGATATGATCGAAGCCTTTTGGTTTTTCGAGGGCTAATTTTATTGAAGCCCCTTTTTAATTATTTGCCGAGGGTAGCCTTTTAACCAGATTTTCAAAGAATTTGAAGACCTATTGTTTATTGCGGAATTCGGACGTCTCCGAGCCGCGTTATTTTGGCCGTGGCCTTAAATATGGCCATAGCCTTTGGGTATGCCTCTTGGGCTTATTTCCCGATAACATTTCGAACTTGTTCGAAATGTTAGTCCCCGAGAATGATGGCCTTGGACTATAAATCGAGGGGTGCGTCACCGAGGTCTTATGACTTCGAGTTTAGATAACTCGAG
Organism: Nicotiana undulata; assembly: GCA_005239495.1. Classification (NCBI taxonomy): domain Eukaryota; kingdom Viridiplantae; phylum Streptophyta; class Magnoliopsida; order Solanales; family Solanaceae; genus Nicotiana; species Nicotiana undulata. The sequence continues at coordinate 54,228 of ML243166.1, forward strand.
TAAGCAGTCCCCGAGTGTTCGAAATATGTTTGCACTTGTCTCTTGAGCCATTTTTTACAAAATCATAAGTTTAGGATTTGCATAGTAGAGAATTTGCTTTGAGACACGAGTTGTTTGATGAATAAAGAATGCTTCTTTGAATAATTTATAAATGAATACGTGTTTTTTCCATCGGGACTTGACTAATCTATATGGACACGGTTCATTCAACCGTTTGGCCCATTACAAAGTTTTTCCTATCAAGGCCCTTTGACGCGAGGTATATTTCTCGAACACATAACATTCGAGGGTGATGCCCCCTAGTATTCGAGGTTGATTGCAAAGAAGCCTTGGATATTGTTGAATTGTCCTCAGGTAGCACATAATTGTATCCTCGTTAAAAACCTCGCCGGAAAAACCCATATGGGATAAAAACTTATCTAAGGGAAAAAGAGTGCAATGCGTACTTTAAAACCTGAGGTCTCGATGTCTTTGCTCGGACTCCTGCAATGAGTTAGCTCCGAATATATATAAATTAAAGAAATGAGAAAGTCATACCTTAAAAATAGTATCGTTTGAGAAGTGATATGTTCCAGTTTTTTGGTAGTGATTCGTCATTCATCGTTCCGAGTTTATAAGAACCTTTGTCGATTATATCGAGGACCTTACAGGGTCCTTCCCAATTTGGGCCGAGTTTCCCTTCGTTAGGATCTCGAGTGTTGATGGTGAATTTTCGTAGGACTAAGTCCCCGACTCTGAAGTGGCGAAGGTTGTTTCTCCTATTGTAGTACCTTTCAATTCGTTGCTTGTGTGCATCCATCCGAACGAGTGCAACTTCTCGTTTTTCATCTAATAACTCGATATTGGTATTCATAGCCTCGTGGTTCGATTCCTCCGTTGCATGTCGAAACCTGGTGCTAGGATCTCCAACTTTGAGTGGAATCAAGGCTTCGGAGCAATAAACTAAGGAAAACGGAGTTGCTCCTGTGCTAGACTTCGACGTTGTTCAATATGCCCAAAGAACCTCGGGTAGAATTTCCCTCCATTTCCCTTTAGCTTCGTTCAAACTTTTCTTTAGGTTTTGGATGATAGTCTTGTTCGTTGATTCGGCCTGTCCGTTCCTACTAGGGTGATACGATGTTGAGATTATCCTCTTTATTTTATGATTCTTGAGGAATTTCGTTACTTTGCTGCCTATGAACTGTTTACCATTGTCACATACTATTTCTGCGGGTATCCCAAATCGACATGCGATGTGATCCAAGATGAAATCTATTACTTCTTTCTTCCTGACTTTGTCAAAAGCCTATGCTTCAACCCATTTACAAAAATAGTTAGTCACAAACAAAATTAACTTAGCCTTACCTGGGGCCCATGGTAGAGGGCCGACGATGTCCATCCCGCACCTCATGAATGGCCATGGGGATAGGACCGAGTTAAGTTGTTCTTTGGGCTGGTGGATTATCGGTGCAAACCTTTGTCATTCATGGCATCTACGAACAAACTCCTTAGAGTCCTTTTCCATTCTATCCCAGCAATATTGTGCTCTAATGACTTTGCGAATTAGTGACTCGGCACCGGAATGATTCCCACATGTCCCTCCATGGATTTCTCGTACGACATAATCAGTATCTCCCAGTCCTAAGCACAGTGCCAATGGTCCATGGAGTGTCCTCCTGTATAATGATCCATCTTCGTCTAATGTGAAATGAGCAGTTTTGGTTCGTAGGGCCCTCGATTCTTTTGGGTCCGATGGGAGATTTCCGTTCTTCAAGTACTCGATGTATTTATTCCTCCAGTCCCATGTAAAGCTTGTAGAATTTATTTCGGCATGCCCTTCTTCGATCACAAATCTCGAGAGTTGGACGACAGTCCCCGAGCTAATCTAATTATTCTCGACCGATGACCCCAAATTTGCAAGTGCATCGGCCTCAATGTTTTGTTCTCGAGGTATATGTTGTAGAGTCCATTCCTTGAAGCAGTGCAAGGTTACCTGCAATTTGTCTAAGTACCTTTGCATTCTATCCTCTCGAACTTCGAATGTTCCATTTACCTGGTTCACTACCAGTAGAGAGTCACACTTAGCTTCAATGACTTCTGCTACCAAGCTCTTAGCTAGCTCGAGACCTGCAAGCATGGCCTCATACTCAGCCTCGTTGTTAGTTGATTTAGAAGTTTTGATGGATTGTCTAATAATGCTACCCGTGGACGGCTTCAAAACGATGCCTATCTTGGACCCCTTCACATTCGAAGCACCGTATGTGAAGAGGGTCTATACCCCCTACGATGTACCTGATTTCATTAAGAGTTCCTTCTCAACTTCAGGTACGAGGGTTGGTAAGAAATCAACCACAAAATCTGCTAAAATTTGAGATTTGATGGCCGTTCAGGGTTGATATTCGATATCATACCCACTAAGTTCGACAACCCATTTATCCAATTGGCCCGATAATTCGGGCTTCTGAAAAACATTACAGAGTGGGTAAGTGGTTAATACACATATGGGGTGAAATTGAAAATATGGTTTCAATTTTCTAGAGGCGCTTATCAGTGCAAGTGTCAATTTTTTTAAGTGTGGATACCTAGTTTCTGCTTCCCCTAAGGTTCAACTTACATAATAAACAGGAAATTGCATACCTTGCTCTTCTAGATCTACGACTCTACTTACTGCAATTTCGGATACTTCCAAGTTTAAGTAAAATATCTCATCTACCTTCGGAGTGTGAAGTAGTGGTGTGATCGATAGGTATCTTTTCAATTCTTCCAATGCATGTTGACACTCCGGAGTCTAGGTGAAATCATTTTTCTTTTTGTGTAGGGAGAAAAACCTGTGACTTTGATGCGATGACCTCGAGATGAATCGACACAAAGCAGCCATCCGCCCGGTCAACCTTTATACGGATTTTACACTATCTACGACGGTGATATCCTCGATAACCTTGATTTTGTAGGGGTTGATTTCGATTCCCTGATTCGACACCATGAACCTGAGAAATTTTCCCAAGCCTACCCCGAAAGCACATTTCTCAGGGTTGAGCTTCATGTTATATTTCCTCAAGATCTTGAAGGTTTCCAGCAAATGAGCCAAATGCTCCTCTATGCGCAGGGACTTAACTAGTATGTCGTCATTATAAACTTTCATTGACTTACCTACTTGTTCCTCGAACTTTCATTTTATTTACTAAGTGTTGGTAAGTAGCTCCTGCATTTTTTAGCCGAAAGGGCATTACATTATAACAATACGTGCCATATTTGGTGATAAACAATGTCTTTTCTTGGTCTTCCAGGTCGATTTGGATTTGGTTGTACCTGGAATAGGCATCAAATAAGGTACAAATCTCGTGACCGGCTGTGGCATCAATCATGTGATCGATGTTAGGCATTAGGAAAGAATCTTTCGGACATGCTTTGTTCAAGTACTTATAGTCTACACACATTCTAAGTTTGTTCCCTTTTTTAGGGACTACAACTACGTTAGCTAACCATTGGGGGTATTTTACCTCCCGAATGGACCCTATCTTGAGAAGTTTGGTTACCTCGTCTTTTATGAAGGCGTGCTTTACCTCGGACTGGGTTCTTCTCTTATGCTTCACCTGTCTGAACTTAGGGTCTAGGCTCAGTCGATGTGTTGTTATCTCCGGTGGGATCCCTATCATGTCTAAATGGGACCATGCAAAACAACCCATGTTATCAATAATAAATTGAATAAGTTATTTCCTGAGTTCGGGGGTTAACCCTGTTCCCAGGTATACCATTCGGTCGAGTAAGTACTCGATCAGTATCACATGTTCCATCTCTTCGACCGTTGATTTGGTGGCATCTAAATCTTCGGGAACAACAAAGGTCTGAGGAGTTAGAAAATCCTATTCTTCCTCATCTATTACCTGTTTCTACGTTTCGGACAAGGCTGGGGGTGATGATTGCTATTTGGTCATCTGTTTACCTTTGGTGCTCGATATCTCTGAGGTCGATAGTACCGACATCGGCGTTACTTCATCGATCGCAAACATTTCCTTTGCAGCATGTTGTTCCTCGTATGCCATTTTTACACCATCCGTCGTCGGTAACTTCATCATTTGGTGGAGGGTTGACAGTACTGCCCTCATGTTGTAGATCCAGGGCCTTCCGAGCAGTGCATTCTATCTCATGTCGCCTTCGATGACATGGAACTTAGTATCTTGGACGGTTCTAGCTACATTTACCGGTAGGATAATCCCCTTTAGTTGTTTCACTGGCAATGTTGAAGTCTTTTAGGACTCGAGATGCAGGCACAATTTGGTCCTGTAGGCCGAGCTGCTCCACTACCCTCGATCTGATGATGTTTGCCGAGCTACCTGGATCAACTAAAACACATTTAACTTGAACTTTATTTAACAAGATAGAAATTACAAGAGCATCGTTATGTTGCTGAGAGATGCCTTCTGCTTCTTCATCATTTAATGATAAAGTGTCTTCAGGCATATAATTTCGAGTCTGTTTCTCTCTAGTGATTGACACCTTAGTGCGTTTGAATATGGGTCCTTGTGGAACGTCGACCCCACAAACGATCATATGAATGACATGTTAGGGTTCTTTTTGTTCATTCTTTTTGTTGTTGTCCCTTTCCCTGAAGTGATTCTTATCTCGATCGCTGAGGAACTCTCGAAGGTGGACCTCGTTGAATAGAAGGGCTACTTGCTCCCTCAATTGTCTGCAATCTTTGGTCCTATCACCGTGTGTGTCGTGATATTTACACATTAGATTCGGGTTCCTTTGAAAAGCATCTGTCTGTATAGGTCTGGGCCATCCTTCTGATAGCCGATACTATGCCCGATGCATCTACGCTAAAATTGTATTGTGATAGCCGAGGTGCTTTTGTGGGATATGACTACTTATCAAAACCAGTTTCACTCATAAGTGTCCGAGAAATTTGTCCTCGATAGCTTCTTCTATCATGCCGGGTGGAATTGCGTCCTAGGCCGTTATTACTTTGGAATCGGGACACGAACTCCCTTAGCATCTCTTTATCCCTTTGTCTCACCTTGAAGAGGTCCGATTTCATTGTTGCAACCTTTATGGCCCCGGCTTGTGCTTTTACGAAAGAATCGATGGAATTCGGTGGTAGGTTGTGATACCAAATCATTGCTCCTTTCGACAAGGCCTCTCCGAACTTTTTGAACAACAGAGACTCGATCTCGTCGTCCTCAAAATCATTACCCTTAATGTCGCATGTGTAAGAAGTAACATGCTCATTGAGGTGAGTTGTCCCATTGTATTTGGGTATGTCAGGAATGCGGAACTTATTTGGAATGGGCTCTGGGGCTGCACTCGGAGGGAACGGTTTTTGCACAAACTTCTTCGAATCCATTCCTTTTAAGATTGGTGGTGCCCCCGGTATCTGATCAACTCGGGAGTTGTAAGTCTCCACCTTTTTATCATTGCCTTTGATCTTCTTCTGTCCTGATTCAATTCTCTTGGTGAGTTCCTCAAGCATCTTCATTATAGCAGGATGGGTCCCCGATATATTATCACTCAATCTTTCCAGCACTGGCTCGCTACGACGAGTATTTTTGTCTCGACCCTATTTGGAGCTTTGTGCTGATTTTGTAACTGAGCAATGGCGGCTTGTTCAGCCTGAAGCATTTTGAATATACTTGGAGACTGACTCTTTCATCTCCTCTGCCATGAATTCGGCCTTCTCTTCGTACTCTCCCCTCGGGATCTGCGCCTAAGTTCACATTCAGAGCAATGAGCGAACTGACTATAACTCGGTTGATGGGCGGTACTCCTCCGAGATCAATCTGTGGCACCTCGATGCCTGGAGCGATAACATTCTTGTTTTTCCCGTGAAATCAACTAGCATCAATAAGATCTGATCATGGTACTGAATTTGAGAATGCAAAGTTTGTTGAGTTTTGTGATGAACATGGTATCAATGACAACTGTTTTGCCCCTAGAACCGCACAACAAAATGGGATTGTTGAAAGAAAGAACAGAACTCTTGAAGACATGGCCAGAACCATGCTTCATTCTAGCAAACTACCTCACAGCTTCTGGTCAGAAGCAATAAACATTGCGTGCTACATAATAAATAGATGAATGACCAGGCCACTGGTAGAGAAAACTCCTTATGAATTACTTAAAGGGAGAAAGCCCAACATATCCCACCTTAGGGCTTTCAGATGCAAGTGCTTTGTGCACAACAATGGCAAAGATTCCCTAGGTAAATTTGATCCCAAAAGTGATGAGGGAGTATTATTGGGATATTCATCACATAGCAAAGCTTATAAAGTTTATAATAAAAGAACTATGTGTTTAGAGGAGAGTGTGCATGTTGTTTTTGATGAAACTAACACTCTTTCTGAGAGACAGGAACTAGAAGATAAGGAGCTTGGACTGATCAGAAGCAGTGAACAAATTGAAGCAATTATGGAAGGTGGCCCTCGTTGAATAGAAGGGCTACCTGCTCTCTCAATTGTCTGCAATCTTTGGTCCTATGACCGTGTGTGTCGTGATATTTACACATTAGATTCGGGTTCCTTTGAGAAGGATCTGTCTGTATAGGTCTGGGCCACCTAGTGTCTTTGATCCTTCTGATAGCCGATACTATGCCCGATGCATCTATGCTAAAATTGTATTCTGATAGCCGAGGTGCTTCTGTGGGATATGCATACTTATCAAAACTAGTTTCACTCATAAGTGTCCGAGAAGTTTGTCCTCGATCGCTTCTTCTATCATGCCGGGTGGAATTGTGTCCTAGGCCGTTATTCCTTTGATCTGCAATATATGGTTGGAACAGGTCTTTATTCTAATTTGGCTCTCTATCGACATCCCTTTGATTTTTACTTGTCGATCTGTTCGGATGTACTGAACCAGAAGGAGCCCCCAATTGGTCGTCTTCGACCCTGATCTTCGATTGATATCGATTGTGAAAATTTGCCCAAGTTTCTGCTGGATACTCGATCAAATTTTCCTTCAACTGCCGAGATTTTATCAAACTCCGTTCGTTCAGTCCTTGGGTGAAATCTTGAACGACCCAATCATCTGTGACGAGTGGAAACTCTATACGTTCCATTTGGAATATGGACACAAACTCCCTTAGCATCTCATTATCCCTTTGTCTCACCTTGAAGAGGTCCGATTTCATTGTTGAAACCTTTATGGCCCCGGCTTGTGCTTTGACGGAAGAATCGATGGAATTTGGTGGTAGGTTGTGATACCAAATCATTGCTCCTTTTGACAAGGCCTCTCCAAACTTTTTGAACAACACAGACTCGATCTCGTCGTCATGCAAATAATTACCCTTAATGTCGCATGTGTAAGAAGTAACATGCTCATTGAGGTGAGTTGTCCCATTGTATTTGGGTATGTCAGGTATGAAGAACTTATTTGGAATGGGCTCTGGGGCTGCACTCAGAGGTAACGGTTTTTGCACAAACTTCTTCGAATCCATTCCTTTTAAGATTGGTGGTGCCCCCGGTATCTGATCAACTCGGGAGTTGTAAGTCTCCACCTTTTTATCATTGACTTTGATCTTCTTCTGTCCTGATTCAATTCTCTTGGTGAGTTCCTCAAGCATCTTCATTATAGCAAGATGGGTCCCCGATATGTTATCACTCAATCTTTCCGGTACTGGCTCGATACGACGAGTATTTTCTGTCTCGACCCTATTTGGAGCTCTGTGCTGATTTTGTAACTGAGCAATGGCGGCTTGTTGAGCCTGAAGCATTTCGAATATTACTTGGAAACTGACTCCTTCATCTCCTCTGCCATCAGTTCGGCCTTCTCTTCGTACACTCCCCTCGGGATCTGCGCCTAAGTCCGCATTCAGAGAAATGAGCGAACTGACTATAACTAGGTTGATGAGAGGTACTCCTCCGAGATCATCCTGTGGCACCTCGATGCCTGGGGTGCTAACATTCTCGTTTTTCCCGTGAAATCAAATAGTATCAATAAGATGTGATCATGGTACTGAATTTGAGAATGCAAAGTTTGTTGAGTTTAGTGATGAACATGGTATGAATCACAACTTTTTTGCCCCTAGAACCCCACAACAAAATGGGATTGTTGAAAGAAAGAACAGAACTCTTGAAGACATGGTCAGAACCATGCTTCTTTCTAGCACACTACCTCACAGCTTCTTGTCAGAAGCAATAAACATTGCATGCTACATAATAAATAGATGAATGACCAGGCCACTGGTAGAGAAAAATCCTTATGAATTACTTAAAGGGAGAAAGCCCAACATATCCCACCTTAGGGCTTTCGGATGCAAGTGCTTTGTGCACAACAATGGAAAAGATTCCCTAGGAAAATTTGATCCCAGAAGTGATGAGGGAGTATTCTTGGGATATTCATCACATAGCAAAGCTTATAAAGTTTATAATAAAAGAACTATGTGTTTAGAGGAGAGTGTGCATGTTGTTTTTGATGAAACTAACACTCTTTCTGAGAGACAGGAACTAGAAGATAAGGAGCTTGGACTGATCAGAAGCAGTGAACAAATTGAAGCAATTATGGAAGGTGGCCCTCGTTGAATAGAAGGGCTATCTGCTCCCTCAATTGTCTGCAATCTTTGGTCCTATGACCGTGCGTGTCGTGATATTTACACATTAGATTCAGGTTCCGTTGAGAAGGATCTGTCTGTATAGGTCTGGTCCACCTAGTGTCTTTGATCCTTCTGATAGCCGATACTATGCCCGATGCATCTACGCTAAAATTGTATTCTGATAGCCGAGGTGCTTCTGTGGGATATGCATACTTATCAAAACCAGTTTCACTCATAAGTTTCCGAGAAGTTTGTCGTCGATCGCTTCTTCTATCATGCCGGGTGGAATTGCGTCCTAGGCCGTTATTCCTTTGATCTGCAATATATGGTTGGAACAGGTCTTTATTCTAATTTGGCTCTCTATCGACATCCCTTTGATTTTTACCTGTCGATCTGTTTGGATGTACTGAACCAGAAGGAGCCCCCAATTGGTCGTCTTCGACCCTGATCTTCGATTGATATCGATTGTGAAAATTTGCCCAAGTTACTGCTGGATACTCGATCAAATTTTCCTTCAACTGCCGAGATTTTATCAAACTCCGTTCGTTCAGTCCTTGGGTGAAAGCTTGAATGACCCAATCATCTGTGACCAGTGGCAACTCTATACGTTCCATTTGAAATCGGGACACGAACTCCCTTAGCATCTCATTATCCCTTTGTCTCACCTTGAAGAGGTCCGATTTCATTGTTGCAACCTTTATGGCCCCGGCTTGTGCTCTTACGAAAGAATCGATGGAATTTGGTGGTAGGTTGTGAAACCAAAACATTGCTCCTTTCGACAAGGCCTCTCTGAACTTTTTGAACAACATAGACTCGATCTCGTCGTCCTCCTAATAATTACCCTTAATGTCACATGTGTAAGAAGTAACATGCTCATTTAGGTGAGTTGTCCCATTGTATTTGGGTATGTCAGGCATGCGGAACTTATTTGGAATAGGCTCTAGGGTTGCACTCGAAGGGAACAGTTTTTGCACAAACTTCTTCGAATCCATTCCTTTTTAGATTGGTGGTGCCCCCGGTATCTGATCAACTCGGGAGTTGTAAGTCTCCACCTTTTTATCATTGGCTTTGATCTTCTTCTGTCCTGATTCAATTCTCTTGGTGAGTTCCTCAAGCATCTTCAATATAGCAGAATGGGTCCCCGATATGTTATCGCTCAATCTTTCCGGTAGTGGCTCGGTACGACGAGTATTTTCTTTCTCGACCTTATTTGGAGCTCTGTGCTAATTTTGTAACTAAGCAATGGCGGCTTGTTGAGCCTGAAGCATTTCGAATATTACTTGGAAACTGACTCCTTCATCTCCTCTGCCATCAGTTCGGTCTTCTCTTCGTACACTCCCCTCGGGATCTGCGCATAAGTCCGCATTCAGAGCAATGAGTGAACGGACTATAACTGGGTTGATGGGCGGTACTCCACCGAGATCAGCCTGTGACACCTCGATGCCTGGGGTGCTAACATTCTCGTTTTTCCCGTGAAATCAAATAGCATCAATAAAATCTGATCATGGTACTGAATTTGAGAATGCAAAGTTTGTTGAGTTTTGTGATGAACATGGTATCAATCACAACCTTTTTGCCCCTAGAACCCCACAACAAAATGGGATTGTTGAAAGAAAGATTAGAACTCTTGAAGACATGGCCAGAACCATGCTTCTTTCTAGCAAACTACCTCACAACTTCTTGTCAGAAGCAATAAACATTGCATGCTACATAATAAATAGATGAATGACCAGGCCACCGGTAGAGAAAACTCCTTATGAATTACTTAAAGAGAGAAATCCCAACATATCCCACCTTAGGGCTTTCGGATGCAAGTGCTTTGTGCACAACAATGGCAATGATTCCCGAGGTAAATTTGATCCCAGAAGTGATGAGGGAGTATTCTTGGGATATTCATCACATAGCAAAGCTTATATATTTTATAATAAAAGAACTATGTGTGTAGAGGAGAGTGTGCATGTTGTTTTTTATGAAACTAACACTCTTTCTGAGAGACAGGAACCAGAAGATGAGGAGCTTGGACTAATCAGAAGCAGTGAACAAATTGAAGCAATTATGGAAGGTGGCCCTCGTTGAATAGAAGGGCTACCTGCTCCCTCAATTGTCTGCAATCTTTGGTCCTATGACCGTGTGTGTCGTGATATTTACACATTAGATTCGGGTTCCTTTGAGAAGGATTTGTTTGTATAGGTCTGGGCCACCTAGTGTCTTTGATCATTCTGATAGCCGATACTATGCCTGATGCATCTACGCTAAAATTGTATTCTGATAGGCGAGGTGCTTCTGTGGGATATGCATAATTATCAAAACCAGTTTCACTCATAAGTGTCCGAGAAGTTTGTCCTCGATCGCTTCTTCTATCATGACGGGTGGAATTGCAGCCTAGGCCGTTATTTCTTTTGATCTGCAATATATGGTTGGAAATGATCTTTATTCTACCTTGGCTCTCTATTGACATCCCTTTGATTTTTACCTGTCGATCTGTTCGGATGTACTGAACCAGAAGGAGCCCCCAATTGGTCGTCTTTGACTCTGATCTTCGATTGATATCGATTGTGAAAATTATCCCAAGTTACTGCTGGATACTCGATCAAATTTTCCTTCAACTGCCGAGATTTTATCAAACTCCAATCGTTCAGTCCTTGGGTGAAAGCTTGAATGACCCAATCATATGTGACCAGTGGAAACTCTATACGTTCCATTTGGAATCGGGACACGAACTCCCTTAGCATCTCATTATCTCTTTGTCTCACCTTGAAGAGGTCCGATTTCATTGTTGCAACCTTTATGGCCCCGGCTTGTGCTTTTACGAAAAATTCGATGGAATTTGGTGGTAGGCTGTGATACCAAATCATTTCTCCTTTCAACAAGGCCTCTCCGAACTTTTTGAACAACACAGACTCGATCTCGTCGTCCTCCAAATCATTACCCTTAATGTCGCATGTGTAAGAAGTAACATGCTCATTGAGGTGAGTTGTCCCATTGTATTTGGGTATGTCAGGCATGCAGAACTTATTTGGAATGGGCTTTGGGGTCGCACTCGGAGGGAACGGTTTTTGCACAAACTTCTTCGAATCCATTCCTTTTAAGATTGGTGGTGCCCCCGGTATCTGATCAACTCGGGAGTTGTAAGTCTCCACCTTTTTATCATTGGCTTTGATCTTCTTCTGTCATGATTCAATTATCTTGGTGAGTTCCTCGAGCAACTTCATTATAGCAGGATGGGTCCCCAATATGTTATCACTCAATATTTCCGGTAGTGGCTCGGTACGACGAGTATTTTCTGTCTCGACCCTATTTGGAGCTCTGTGCTGATTTTGTAACTGAGCAATGGTGGCTTGTTGAGTCTGAAGCATTTCGAATATTACTTGGAGACTGACTCCTTCATCTCCTCTGCCATTAATTCGGCCTTCTCTTCGTACACTCCCCTCGGGATCTGCGCCTAAGTCCGCATTCAGAGCAATGAGTGAATTGACTATAACTGGGTTGATGGGCGGTACTCCTCCGAGATCAGCCTGTGGCACCTCGATGCCTGGAGCGATAACATTCTCATTTTTCCCGCAAAGTTCGAGGCCATTGTCACCGTTTGTGAATGTGTTTTGTGAGTTAGACATGATTCAAACTGAAAGCAAAAATTCTTGACAAGAACAAGTGTAAAATAGTTTGTTTTACCAGAATCAGCACTGAACAATCACTATTATCCTTTGGGTGCCAAACTGTTAACCCTAGAATTCGAGTAAGAATTAAACTTGTATTAAAGTTTTAAGGATACGTGATTTGATTCAATACCAATTGATAAATAAATTAAATAAATAAATTGAATGGCCAAATAAATCAAACCAGTGTTGTAGCAATGTATCGACCTCGATAAGAACAACGGTATATAGTAAGTAAACAGAGAGCAGCGTGTATATTGTTTTATCAGTGATTGTATGATGTGTTTACAAATGGATGGGTTCCCTCTTTATATAGTAGAGGAATCCTAAATAAGGTACAATTGTAATAACGAAAATAAATCCTATGATTGGCGCCGATAACCGCTTGGTACAATTTATTCCAAGATTTCCGCCGAGATATTCGGTCGGTTGCTAATATCTCGCCATTCGATTATCATGCCTTACTCGAGATTGTTCATGCTCGGTCTCTGTCTTTAACGAGCACTTCGATCTTCACGTTCCATACTCTTCCACCGAGCTCGAGCCTGGTCCATTATGAGTTTATTCTCGAAGCAACTCCTCGGGACTATGAAATCGGACATGCCCGATTCCGACCGTATACACAAAGTCTTAAATATTAGGAAAAACGACTAAATTACAATTTTGTTTAATGTAAAGTTTATTTTTAAAGTACGAAACCACAAAAAATCATATTGTTTAATGTAAAGTTTGTCTTTATAGCCGGTAGCTAATCACGATATGATTTTTACTTTGTGTCATGAGAATAATTTCTTTAATTATGCATGGAGCTCTTCTTTATGTACGTTAATTTAAAACTAAACTACTACTCCTCTAGTGAACTTTTTGAAATGGTAAGAATCATTTACCATAATGGATTTCACAAGTTTTTCTACAAAAAACACTTTAGACAGTAAGATATTTTTTATTTTTATCATATATTTAATGAAATTCATGTAAATATTAATGTAAAAACCACCAGTTTCCACCCTCAACTGAAATTATCTAATTGTCCTCATATTCGCCTCAAACAGAACACTCTTAGCAGTTTTAGGTAGGTGGCTAAAATTATTTGCACCCGTCTAGCTGTAACTTCTTTTTAGAGCGGGCGCAAGTGTTTATCTTCTGTATAACAAGTGTATAAAAACTGTTATAATCAGTTTACACTGTATACATACTGTGTATACACAAATTATACCGTAATTATACTGAATTTAAAAAAAACAATTAGAATAATTTTTATTAGGCTAAACGACCTCGTAGCCACTTAAACTTGCACCGATTTTCCATCCGGTAAACAAACTTTCATCTTTCCCATTTTAACACCTCAACTCATTCATTTTCACAATAATAAACCTCTCCTCTAGAACATGTATTGTATATGATCAGAACGAGCCTGCCCTTCTTGTGACTAATTGAGGTTGGTGTATTGAGCTCAATATGAAGTTAGGTTGCTGAACCCTTAATTCGAGGAATGGACAGGGACGACGATCAATCAAGATCAAGACCAGGCGGAACCGATATCGAGTGGGATCGAAAGGGGTTTACCTAGTCGAGTAACGGTAAGCCGAAATATCCAAGATCGAGCGAGGATCTCGCCGGAATCGCGACACATATCAAGTTGAGGCCGGTTAATTATCCAATAATGGGATTTCTTACTGAATTTAGAATTTTACCATAAATAGAACTCCTCTACTATATCAAGGAGGTTTTAATCATTTTGTAATCATTACATTCACGTAGAACAAAGCAATATATTACATTTTCTCTTAAGCTTTTAATATTCTGTTGTTCAATCCATATTTTCAATAGCATACTCATTTGGTTTGAGGGCGACCTAGCTGGAGGGCCAAAGTTGCGCATCACATTGGTTTGCTTTATCTTCATTTACTGTCAATTCCTAATATCAATTCACATATTTTCTCATTTTGTGCCAATTGAAATCACATATCCTTACAACTACTCATAAATTTAATGGTTATCCAATTTTAGGGTGAACAGTTTGGGGCCCATCGTGGAGCTAAGGATATAAATAGTGATTACCTGGTGCTAATTTTCATAACACACACCGCTTTACACTTGTTCTTGTAAGTGTTTTTGATTCTAGGATAAACATGTCGAACTCCCAAGCAGTACCCACACACATCGACAATGGCCTCGGTTTCATAGCGAAAACAAGAACATGGCCTCCTTCGGGAACGAGGTGTCTCTAGTTGACCTAGAGGGAGTTATGGTCGTAGACCCCATCGATGTCAGTTCCGATATTGCCTTTAATGCAAATCTGGTCGTGGACTATGAGAATAGCATCCGCAGAGACTTTCGATCAGCCGGTCATAATGCACAGGGCGGCAAAGAAGGCGAGATCAGCCTTTTTTGAGTTATATTCGAGATGTCGCAGGCTTAACAAGCTGCAATAGCACAACTCCAAAACCAGAACAATGCGCCGAGCAATATTGAGCCCGAACCATCATAGGAAGTTGTTCATAGGGCTGAATCGGTGCCAAGAAGATCAAACGAAAATGAATCAGGGACAGATCCCGCTATCATAATGATGCTCGAGGAGCTAACAAAGCGAGTTGAATCAGGAGAGAAGAAGATCAAAGCCAATGACAAGAAGGTAAAAACATATAACTCCAGAGTTGATCAAATTCCTGGGGCACCACCGATTTTGAAGGGCTTGGATTCAAAGAAGTTTGTACAAAATCCCTTTCCCCCGAGCGCGGCTCCAAAACCAATTCTGAATGAAGTTCCGCATGCTGGAAATTCCAAAATATAAGGGGACAACGGACCCTAACGAGCATGTCACTACTTATATATGCGCAATTAAGGGGAACAATCTGGAGGACGATGAGATCGAGTACGTGCTGTTGAAGAAATTCGGGGATATTCTATCAAATGGAGAAATGATATGGTGCCATAATCTGCCACCAAACTCCATTGATTCTTTTGCCTTGCTCGCAGATTCCTTCATTAAAGCACACGCCAGAGTTATAAAGGTCAAGACTAGGAAGTCAGACCTCTTCAAAGTGAAGCAGAAAGATAATGAGATGCTTAGAGAGTTTGTGTCTCGGTTCCAGATGGAACACATGGAACTACCGCCGGTGGTCGATGATTGGATCGTTCATCCCTCCACTCAAGGATTAAATGTACGAAGCTCGGAAGCCTCACAAGAGTTAAAGCAAAACTTGATCGAATACCCAGTTGTCACCTGGGCCGATGTGCATAATCGGTATCAGTCAAAGATTAGGGTCGCAGACGACATGTTAGGGACTCCTTCCGGGCCCGTCATCCTATCAAGCCCGTCGAAAAAGTTAAAAAGGGATATTGAGCGGGAGCCATGGTCAAATAGAGATCGTTACCAACCATATAGTGGAGATCGAAGAAACAACGGGTTTGGACGCAACCCTGTCCAGGGTGGTAGAAGAAATAATCAAGGTCAGAGATCTCAAGGGCTTATGAGAAAGAGTGGTTTCGAGAGGAATGTCGAGCCCAAAGAAGAACCTCGGCTATCGGAGTACAACTTCAATGTTGATGCGTCAGCTATCGTATCAGCCATCAGGCGCATCAAGGACACTAGGTGGCCTCGACCTCTGAAGACTGATCCGGCCCAGAGGAATCCTAATAGAATGTGCAAAACTCATGGCACCCATGGCCATAGAACAAAATATTGTAGATAGTTGAGGGAGGAGGTAGCTCGGTTGTTCAACGAAGGGCATCTTCGAGAGTTCCTAAGCGATCGCTCTAAGAACGACTTTAGAAACAGAGATTCAAACAGACAGAATGAGCAAGAGCATCCACAACACGTAATCCACAGATTGTGGTCGATATTCCACAGGGACCCATATTTAAGTTTACCATGGTGTCGATCACGAGGGTAAAACGAATCCGGGATTAAGTACCAGAAGGGACTTTCTCTTTCAATGACGAGGATGCAGAAGGAATCTCACAACCCTACAACGACGCACTGGTAATATATGTCCGTATGAATAAAACTCACGTTAAACATGTTTTGATTGATCTAGGTAGCTCGGCCAACATTATTCGATCGAGGGTCGTAGAACAGCTTGGCCTACAGGATCAAGTTGTGCTCGCAGCTCGAGTACTTAACGCCTTCAACATGGCATCCGAGACCACCAAAGGCGAAATAACTTTGTAGTGAACATGGCCAGGACCATCCAAGAAACGAAGTTCCATGTGATCGAGGGTGGCATGAGGTATAACGCCCTGTTCGGAAGGCCATGGATCCATAACATGAGGGCAGTACCCTTCGACTCTTCACCAGGTTCTGAAATTTTTGACACCAAAGGGAGTCAAAATGGTTTACAGGGAGCAACCCGCCGCCAAGGAGATGTTTGCAGTCAACGAATTGATACCAATATCAGCACTCTCGTTAACAAAATAATCGGATTCGAAGGGAAAGCTGTTGATACCCAATTTTTCCCACATATATTTTTAAAATTCATATATACCTTCAATATAGTGCATAAGCATCATCAAGTATTTTTTCATAGTTTTCTAATTTTTTAAAGGCTTTTAATCAATTTATTCCTGCATTTTTGTTATATAAATAATTGTTAATTGCATCACAAATAATCCTATAACGATTTGTTATTTATTCTTTCATCATTTATATCCATATAAAGCTTTAAATATTTTTATATATACTTATCATAATTGTATTTTACATCCTTAGGTTAAAATTGCATATTTTGCAATAACAGCCCCACATACATGCATAACTACATTATTTATATAGAAAATGACTTTTATATTTTTATAATGATAAGTAATTATTTTAAATCATTTTAATGCACAAATGACATTTTTATTATTTATTAGTCATTTTTATAAATTATTTCCTGATTTAATTGGGTATTTAAAATCTAGCCATGTTTCTTAATTAATTTTGGACATATACACTGCCCATTACCCCAACTCAATACATCAGCCCAATACCCTAATACCCAATACCCAAATACCATTAACCGAATCCTTGTACTCGTCCAAATTACCTGACCCAGCATCCTTAAATCAGGACTGTTGATCTCCCAAAATCAACGGTCCACAATCACCCCACCCCTTTAAACTATCCTACACGTCTAACCCTAACCCATTTTCACCAAACCGCCGCCTCTATACTCTATCATCTTCCTCCCCCTCTCCTGTGAAACCCTAATGCCACAATCCCCATTTCCCCTTCGATTCCAACTCAGAAATGGAATCAACCTATGATTCCTTACCTTATTTGGTCCTATTTTCTCACCGGCTACCCATATTTGGTGTTACCTAATTTGCTTGCCCTAAATTGCAAGAAGATCTTGTAGAGATCGAACCCAGGTTGGTTCAAATCTCTAACATATTGTTGTTTCCATCTATGTTCATCAACTTTTCTAGGTAAGTACGAATATTTTTTATATCTTTCACTGATTTGTACCTAATCCAAAGTTAGGGTTTTCAGATCTTTTGATTCGAACCAAAATTGGTTCAGACTTTAGTTTGTTTTAATGTTATTTTCGTCTATATTCACTTTGTTACTCTTAAAATCTGCCTATTTTTTATTAAATCTTTTACTTACCCAAATTAGGGTTTCAAACCTTCTTTAATCAAACTAGATTTTTTTCAATCCTTTTTTATAATAACTCATGTCTATGTTAATTATGTTATTATTGTGTCTTTTTCTCTGCTGATTTTATGGCTTACCCAAAATTAGGGTTTGAGATCTGCTTTAATTGAGCTAAATTTGTTCGATTATGGTTTTCCTTTTGAATATTCTCCTGTCTACATTATGTACCTTATTTTACTGCCGATTTTGTTTACCTAAAGTTAGGGCTTGAGATTTTACTAATTTTCAATACTCTTTCCTTTCCCTTATGGTAATGATATTTTCCTTTCTGTCTAATCTACCATGTTCTCATTACTTCTTTATCTTATTTTGCCTTGAATCTGCTTGTTAATTGATTCTATATGAGGCTTTCCTTATTTTGAATGGCACTCGCCTGATTACACATTGTTATATCCTATTAATTGACTGAACTCTACTTCAATTGATTCTGGATTTATTTTCATTCCTTATTTGTGTATGATTGATTTCTTCCCTTATTAGTCTGCCTAATTGAATACTATTTAAACCTTTTCCCCTATTCCCTTTAGAGAGACTCGAACTCTCACACTCTCACTGAAACTTAGTTCTTTTACTCTTATTCTGTGCTCATTGTTTCTGGTCTTGGCCGGCTGAAAGCCAAGGCCCGGTGATTCTGGATTTAATTTATTTGGTATATTTACTTTCTTTCATGCTTAACTGGTAAGCCCTAATCCCTAGTTACATTATTCTCCATGTTTTCATAATATGTGTTGCTCTACAAGCATGTTTAATTTCCGAATATGATTCTGCCCTCATGCTTCTAGTGTAAAGATCCGACCGGTCGTTTTGCGTATTAGGATCCCATTCCCTTAAATTAAACCTTCCATAGCGGCTATTCATGCTTTATGACTTGCAGAGACGGGTGGTTCGGCATTCGGGAATGGTTTGAGTGATTTAGGAACACCTGGTTCTTTAAGGTTGCCCCATTTGACCAAATTTGACTTCGGTCAACATTTTGAGCAAACGACCTCGGAATCGAGTTCTGACAGTTCCAGTAGCTCCGTATGATAATTTCGGACTTAGGCGTATATTCGTCTCGGGTTTTCGATGACCCAGGAGCATTTCGGCGCCCGAAATGGAAATCAAGATTTCCTTATGTTTGAAATTTGGATTTGAACGTGATTTTATGCTATCGAGGCCCAAACGGAATTCCGGGACCGGGAATAGTTCCGTATGGTCATTTATGACTTTTCGAAAAAATTTGAAGTCATTCCGAGTTGTATAGGTCGGTTCTGCGCATCGTTATGGAAATCTAGAGTTTGAAAGTCTTAAAGTATGAATTCAGGGGTTTTGGGATGTGATTTTGAATTTTAGCATTGTTTTGAGTGTTCTGTGGGCTCGAGAAAGTCCGTATAATGATTTGGGACTTGTTGGTATATTTTAACGAGCGCTCGGGTGAGCCCAGGGTCCTCCCGGACCCTGCACGAAGCCAAAAACCAGCTAAAACTGTTGGTGCAGTTGTAGCTAATGTGACCGCAGGTGCGGGATCGCTCCTGCGTTACCAGCCTCGCAGGTGCGCAAGTTATGCAGGTGCAGACCATTTTCCGCAGGTACGGCCATTTCCTCGCAGGTGCGGAAACCCTTGTAGGCAGACATATTTAAATGGCCAAAACACATATTTTCCTTCATCTCTTTCTCACTCAACCTCCATTAAAGAGCTCTCAAGCTTGGGGAAAACCTGCCCACGACAAATTCCACCAAAGGTGAGTAATTTCACTCCGTTTGTCTAGTCTAATATGTGAATTACCAAGGGAATTAACTACTAAATTTTAGTAAAACCTAGATTTGGAGTTGTAAATGGGATTTTTGGAAATTTGGTGAACTATTCAATTCTTGTTATGAATTCAAGTATAAATCACCTAATTATGCTCCTTAGGCTTCGGGTAAGTGATTCCTTCAAAAATTCTCGAAATCCGAATGTGTGGGCCCGGTGTCGAAATTCCAAAATCTTTCAAGAATGCCTAATTTTGGGTTTATTGGTTAATTCTTCTTCTTTGAACTTAAATTGATTCAATTATGCTATATTTGGCTAGTTGCGAGCCGTCGAGGGTAGATTTCGGAGATTCGGGCGCATCCTTGATCCGATGGGTGATTTCGTCACGAGGTGAGTCTCCTTTCCAACCTCGTAAGGGGGAAATGTCCCCATAGGTTCCTTATTTGTTATGTGTACATGTTATGGAGGCCGCGTATGTACCAAGTGACGAGAGTCCGTACGTGGCGACTATATTGCTATGTCGGGTAGCTTTAGGACTCACGAGCATGCCTCTATGTGCCTTATTTGTACCTTGTATGTATTGTAAGTTGTGATTGTTGTTGAAATGACATGGAAAGGTGAAATATTATGATTTCAATCCCAGTTGGCTACAGTGGTATTGTCACGGTCCTATTGGGTTCACTGTTGAGTCGGTACATATATAAACCTATATATGAATATGCACTTGTTATCGAGTCAGCACACGAGTCGCAGACTAGAGGCGCTATCGTGGGTCAGCTTATATATTATCATTATCGAGTCAGCACACGAGTCGCAGGTATGATTCGCGATCGTGGGTTGCTTATCATTATCGAGTCAGCACACGAGTCGCAGGCATGATGCGCGATCGTGGGTTGCTTATCATTATCGAGTCAGCACACGAGTCGCAGGCATGATGCGCGATCGTGGGTAGCTTATCATTATCGAGTCAGGACACGAGTTGTAGGTATGATTCGCGATCGTGGGTAGCTTATCATTATCGAGTCAGCACACGAGTCGCAGGCATGATGCGCGATCGTGGGTAGCTTATCATTATCGAGTCAGCACACGAGTCACATGTATGATTCCCGATCATGGATAGCTTATCATTATCGAGTCAACACACGAGTCGCAGGCATGATGCGCGATCGTGGGTAGCTTATCATTATCGAGTTAGCACATGTGTCGCAGACTGGATGCGCGATCGTGGGTCAGCTTATTACTATTGAGTCAGCACGCGAGTCGCAGGTATGATTTGCAATCGTGGGTTAGCTTATGACCTCAGTCCTTATGACCACGCTTAGGACTCCGGTCGGGTTGTCTTTTTCTGGTATTGTATTATCACTTGAGTCTGAGTCACTTATAGTGGGATTGACATGTATTGTGTAAATGGAGGATTTGGCACTTACAGTTCATTTTCAGTTGTTACTTGGATTATATTATTTGCTAATGTACTTGTTGATTTCTGCTTCACATGCCTACTGCTTTAGCCACATATCTTTTTATATTATATTGCTGGACCTTAGTGAGTATCTAGTCTACCTCTCGTAACTACTCCTTCGAGTTTAGACGGGATACTCACTGGGTACATATTTATTTATGTACTCATGCTGCACTTCTTCTTTTTCTGTACTTGACTGTACAGGTCCGGAGGTCGGTACTCCTGATTATCAGGCCGGTGCTAGGTACTGACTTGCGCTGATTAGACTTCACGGTGAGCTTCTCTTCCTGGCGGTCCTTGGCAGCACCCTGAAGTTTCCTTTTGTCATTTTCCCGTCTATTTCATTCAGACTTTGGACTTGTATATATATTATCCTTGTATACTCAGATAGTTTCCCGTGACGCTCGTGACACTAGTTCCTGGCACACACGTAGTGCATATTTTGGGTTTTGGGCTGTATATTCATACATATGCTTTATTTTTGCCATGTATTGTTATGATTTTATTTTCATATTAAGCTATCATCATGTTTAATTGTCTTAAACTGGTAAATAGTGACTTGTCTAATCGAATGGGAAGGGTAACACCTAGTGTAATTCATATTGGCTTCCCTAACCCCGCTGTTGGGCGCCATCGCGACCTAAACTAGGATTTGGGTCGTGACAAGGAGGTATCAGAGCTTTAGGTTCACGTAGTCTCACGACTCACGTGCAGACCCAGTAGAGTCTTGCGGATCGGTACAGAGACGTCTCTACTTTTCTTGAGGAGGCTATAGGGTGTTAAGAAACTCCTCTTTGTTCATATCCTATCGTGCAACCGATGATGTACTCAAATTTGATCTTCTACTCTCTCACAGATTGTGAGGACGTGTGCGTCTCATGTTCCTAATCCGGGAGAGGCTGCTACCCTCGCCGCTCGAGGTCGTGGTAGGGGCAGGGGAGGGCACCTACTCGAGAAGTGGACGAGGGCGTCCCAGAGTCGTACCAGTTGCACCACTTAAGAATCCTATTATCGAGGAGCGGGATGAGTTTCCTGCCGTTGCTCCTGCTCCAGAGGACTTTATGACGGCGCCAAGCTTCTAGGAGGTCATGGGCCGCATGTTGAGTTTCATGGACACCATGTCCCAGGCAGGCGTACTTCCAGCAGATCCTGCCACTTCCCAGGCGGGAGGGGGAGTTTAGAACCCTACTGCTCAGGCCACCGGACAGTCAGCATCACATCACACTCCGGGTACACCGCCCGTGGGTGGAGTTCAGCCTATAGTAGCGCAGCCAGATCCCAGGCCAGTTGCAGAGGGCGGCCAGCAGAAGATGCTAGATAGATGGACCTGACTTCGCCCTCCAATCTTCGGGGGTGAGCGGGGCGAGGATGCCCAGGATTTCATTGACAGGTGCCGGGACAAACTGCACAATATGAGGATATTGGAGTCGCACGGGGTAGACTTCACTACATTTCAGCTTGAGGGTCGAGCTCGCCGCTTGTGGCAGTCATATGTTCTTAGCAGGCCAGCGGATTCTTCTCCTGCCATGTGGAGCCAGTTTACTCAGCTTTTTCTGGATAGATACCTTCCACCGTCTGAGAGGGAGGAGCTTCGGGGTCAGTTTGAGCGGTTAGAGCAGGGGAAGATGTCTGTGACGGATTACGAGGCGAGGTTTTCAGAGTTATCCCGCCATGCCCTCATGATATTGCCCACTGATGCCGAGAGGGTGCGGCGGTTCGTGGAAGGCTTACATCCAGGTATCAGGACCTTTATGGCTAGAGAGGTATAGATGGGTACCCCGTACCAGCTTGTAGTCGAGATAGCTCGACGGATTGAGGGTTACCGACTGAGGAGCAGGGAGCAGGGAGCAGGGTCAGCAGGGTCAGTAGGACAAGAGGGCCAGATTCTCAAGTGACTTCAGGGACACTCCAGCTAGGGGCAGGGGTCAGTTCGGAGGCGGTCAGTTCAGTAGGCCTTCATATACAGCACCTCCACTACATCCCAGGGGTGTTCCAGCGAGGCCTCAGTTCAGCGCCATGCCAGAGCGCTCCTACCATCCTCCAGCCATCCACAGTTCATCCAGTGGTTACTCCAGCAATCAGAGATCCTCCGGTTCCTATTTCAGTGCTGTGTCAGGTGATTCTCATCGCACTCCGGCCATTTGGGACTCTAACTCCACAAGACAGCAGGATATGTCACATTTGAGATGCTACGTGTGTGGGGACTTAGGCCACGTGAGGAGGGATTTCCCCCATTATCGGGGCAAGGTTGTGCAGTAGAGTCACCAGCCTATGATTTCAGCACCAGCAGTTCGACCACCTAAGGGTGGGGGTCAGGTTGGCAGGGGCCGTCCTAGAGGGGGAGGCCAGTCAGGAGGGGGTAAGTCAGCTCCAGCCCGTTCTGGTGGAGCTCAGTCTTCAGGTGCTACAACAAGATTTTATGCTATTTCGGCCAGATCAGACGCAGTGGCCTCTGATGCCGTGATTACAGGTATTATTTTAGTCTGTGGTAGGGAGGCTTCAGTGTTATTTGATCTAGGGTCTACATACTCATATGTTTCCGCATTATTTGCTCATTTTCTGGATGTTCCTCGTGAGTCCTTGGGTTCTCCTTTGTATGTGTCCACTCCTGTGGGCGATTCTGTGGTAGTAGACCGGGTCTACCGATCTTGTGTGATTACCCTCTGTGGGATTGAGACCTGAGTCGGCATGTTATAGCTCGATATGGTTGATTTCGAGGTTATTTTGGGCATGGATTGGCTATCTCCTTATCATGCTGTGTTGGATTGCCATGCCAAGACAATTACATTAGCCATGCCTGAGTCGCCGAGGTTAGAGTGGAAGGGTTCTTCAGTTAGTGCATTCAGTCGGGCATTTCCTATATGAAGGCTCGGCACATGGTCGAGAAGGGTTGCTTAGGTTACCTTGCTTTTGTGCGGGACACCACCGCCGAGTCTCCTACCATTGATTCAGTGCCTGTTGTTCGAGTGTTTCCAGATGTGTTCCCTTCAGATCTTCCAGGCATGCCTCCAGATCGAGATATAGACTTCTGTATTGATTTGGCTCTAGATACTTAGCCTATTTCCATTCCCCCTTATCGTATGGCTCCTAAGGAGCTAAAGGAGTTGAAGGAGCAGCTTGAGGAGTTGTTGGCCAAGGGGTTCATCAGGCCGAGTGTGTCACCGTGGGGTGCTCCGGTCTTATTTGTAAAGAAGAAGGATGGGTCTATGCGGATGTGCATTGGCTATCGTCAGTTGAATAAGGTGACCATCAAGAACAAGTATCCTCTGCCGTGTATTGATGATTTGTTTGACAAGTTGTAGGGTGCTCAGGTGTTTTCTAAGATTGATATGAGATCGGGTTATCACCAGTTGAAGATTCGGGCTTTTGATGTTCCGAAGACTGCATTTCGCACCAGATATGGCCATTATGAGTTTCTAGTGATGTCCTTTGGCTTGGCTAATGCCCCAACAACATTTATGGACTTGATGAATAGGGTGTTCAGGCCATTTATCGACTCCTTCGTTATGGTTTTCATTGATGATATATTGATCTACTCACAGAGCCTTGGTGAGCACGAGCAGCATTTGAGAGTTGTGCTTCAAGCCTTGCGAGAGCAGAAGCTATATGCTATGTTCTCCAAGTGCGAGTTTTGGTTGGAGTCGGTGGCATTTCTAGGGCATGTGGTATCCGAAGAGGGTATCAAGGTTAATCCACAGAATATTGAGGCAGTTCAGAGTTGGCCGCGTCCTACTTCAGCTTCAGAGATCAGGAGTTTTCTGGGTTTAGCAGGCTGTTATCAACTATTTGTGGAGGGATTCTCTTCTATTGCAGCTCCACTGTCTAGATTGACTCAGAAGAATGCCCCGTTCCGATGGTCCGACGAGTGTGAGGCGAGCTTTCAGAAGCTCAAGTCAGCATTGACCTCAGCACCAGTTCTGTCATTGCCTTCTGAGTCTGGGATGTATACTGTATATTGCGACGCTTCACGCGTCGAGTTGGGGTGTGTGTTTATGCAGGGTGGCAGGGTTATTGCTTATGCTTCGCGCCAGCTGAAGGTTCATGAAAAGAATTATCTTGTGCACAACTTAGAGTTGGCGGCGATTGTTCATGCGTTGAAGATTTGGCGGCACTATTTGTATGGTGTGTCATATGAGGTCTACACAGACCACCGCAGTTTGCAGCATTTGTTTAAGTAGAGGGACCTTAATTTGAGGCAGCGGAGATGGCTTGAGTTGTTAAAAGACTATGATCTCACTATTCTATATCACCCGAGCAAGGCGAATGTAGTAGCAGATGCTTTGAGCAAGAGGGCAGCGAGTATGGGTAGCTTGGCCTATATTGCAGCTGAGGAGAGACCTTTAGACTTGGACGTTCAGTCCTTGGCCAATCGCCTTGTGAGATTGGACCTTTCGGAGCCTTGTCGAGTTTTTGGCTCATGTAAATGCTCAGTCTTCATTGTTGGGGGAGATTAAGGCCCGACAGTTTGATGATCCACGTCTTGCAGAGCTTCAGGACACGGTTGTCCAGGGTAGGGCCAAGGAGGTTACCTTGGGCGAGGATGGTGTTTTGAGACTTTAAGGCCGATTGTGTCTTCCTGATATTGATGGGCTGAGGGAGAGGATTCTAGCAGAGGCGCACAGTTCTCGGTATTCTGTTCATCCAGGAGCGACAAAGATGTATCGTGATTTGAAGCAGCATTACTGGTGGAGGCGAATGAAGAAGGATATAGTGCAGTATGTGGCTAGGTGTCTCAATGTCAGCAGGTCAAGTACGAGCACCAGAGGCCAAGAGGCTTGTTTCAGCAGATGCCCATTCCTGAGTGGAAATGGGAGCACATCACCATGGACTTCGTGATTGGGTTGCCTCGGACATTACGGAAGGTTGACGCGGTTTGGGTCATTGAGGATAGATTGACCAAATCGGCGAATTTCATTCTTGTGGCTACTACTTACACTACAGAGAGGCTGGATCAGATTTACATTCGAGAGATAGTACGGTTGCACGGTGTGCCAGTGTCTATCATATCAGATCGAGGTCCTCAGTTCACTTCGCACTTCTGGAGAGCTTTGCACCGTGAGATGGGCACTAAGATAAACCTCAGTTTAGCATTTCACCCTCAGACTGATGGCCAGTTAGAGTGTACAGTTCAGATTTTGGAGGATATGCTCATGGCTTGTGTGATTGATTTTGGCGGTCAGTGGGACCAATTCTTGCCTTTGGCGGAGTTTGCATACAATAACAGTTATCAGTCCAGCATCGAGATGGCTCCATTCGAGGCTTTATATGGTCAGCGATGTCGTTCTCCTATCAGATGGTTTGAGCCTGGCGAGGCCAAGTTATAGGGCACAGATCTGGTGAGAGATGCTCTGGATAGGGTGAAGATTATTCAGGAGAGACTCCGCACAGCTCAGTCCAGACAGAAGAGTTACGCAGATCAGCGGGCGCGTGATGTATCATTTATGGAGGGAGATAAGGTTATGTTGAAGGTTTCGCCGATGAAGGGTATCATGAGATTCGGGAGGAAGGGCAAGCTGAGCCCTAGGTTTATAGGTCCATTCGAGGTGTTGAGGCAAGTCGGGGAGGTCGCTTATGAGCTTGCTTTACCTCCAGCCTTATCAGGAGTTCATCCCGTTTTCCACGTATCCATGCTTTGGAGGTATCACGCCGACTACTCTCACGTAGTTGATTACAACACGATTCAGTTAGATGAGAAGTTAGGCTATAAGGAGGAGGCAAATGCTATTGTTGACAGGCAGGACCGCCAATTAAGGTCCAAGACAGTTTCTGCAATTAAGGTCCAGTGGAGGGGCCAACCAGTTGAGGAGGCAACTTGGGAGTCCGAGGAGGACATGCAGAGCAGATATCCACAGCTATTCAGCACCCCAGGTACGATTCTAGACCCGTTCGAGGACGAACTTTTGTTTAAGAGGGGGAGAATGTAACGACCCGACCGATCATTTTGCGTATTAGGATCCCGTTCCCTTAAATGAAACCTTCCATAGCGGCTATTCATGCTTTATGACTTGCGGGACGGGTGGTTCGGGATTCGGGAATGGTTTGAATGATTTAGGAGCACTTGGTTCTTTAAGGTTGGCCTATTTAACCAAGTTTGACTTCGGTTAACATTTTGAGTAAACGACCTCGGAATCAAGTTATGAGAGCTCCAGTAGCTCCGTATGATGATTTCGGACTCAGGAGTATGTTCGGCTCGGGTTTTCGATGACCCGGGAGCATTTCGGCACCCGAAATGGAAATCAGGATTTCCTTATATTTGAAATTTTGATTGGAACGTGATTTTATGCTATCAAGGTCCAAACAGAATTCCGGAACCGGGAATAGTTCCGTATGGTCATTTATGACTTGTCTGCAAAATTTGAAGTCATTCCGAGTTGTATAGGTCGGTTCGGCACATCGTTATGGAAATCTAGAGTTTGAAAGTATTAAGTTATGAATTCAGGGGTTTTGGGATGTGATTTTGAGTTTTAGCGTTGTTTTGAGTGTTCCGTGGGCTCGATCAAGTCCTTATAATGATTTGGGACTTGTTGGTATATTTGGACGGGGGCTCGGGTGGGACCAGGTGCCTCCCAGACCCCGCACGAGGCCAGAAACCAGCTAAAAACACTGCTAGTGCAGCTGTGGCTGGTGTGACCGCAGGTGCGGTTGCCCAGCCGCAGGTGCAGGACCTCTCCTGCGGTCCCAGCCTCGCAGGTGCGCAACTTCCGTAGGTGCGGACCACTTTCCGCAGGAGCGGGACCGCAGGTGCGGGTCCTAACTCCGCAGGTGCGGCCATTTCCTCGCAGGTGCGGAAACCCCTGTAGGCAGGCATATATTAATGCCCAAAACACGGATTTCTTTCATCTCTTTCTCACTCAACCTCCATTAAAGAGCTCTCAAGCTTGGGGAAAACCTGCCCACGACCAAGTCCACCAAAGGTGAGTAATTTCACTCCGTTTGTCTAGTCTAATATGTTAATTACCAAGGGAATTAACTACTAAATCTTAGTAAAACATAGATTTGGGGTAGTAAATGGGATATTTGGAAATTTGGTGAACTATTCAATTCTTGTTATGAATTCAGAATAAATCACCTAATTATGATCCTTAGGCTTCGGGTAAGTGATTCCTTCGAAAATTCTCGAAATCCGAACGTGTGGGCCCGGGGTCTAAATTCCAAAATCATTCAAAAATGCCTAATTTTGGGTTTATTGGTTAATTATTCTTCTTTGAACTTAAATTGATTCAATTATGCTATATTTGGCTAATTGCGAGCCGTCGAGGGTAGATTTAGGAGATTCGGGCGCATCCTTGATCCGAGGGGTGATTTCGTCACGAGGTGAGTCTCCTTTCCAACCTCGTAAGGGGGAAATGTCCCCATAGGTTCCTTATTTGTTATGTATAAATGTTGTGGGGGCCGCGTACGTACCAATCGACGAGAGTCCGTACGTGGCGACTATATTGCTATGTCTGGTAGCTTTAGGACTCACGAGCATGCCTCTATGTGCCTTATTTGTACCTTGTATGTATTGTAAGTTGTGATTGTTGTTGAGATGACATGGAAAGGTGAAATATTATGATTTCAATCCCAGTTGGTTACAGTGGTATTGGCACGGTCCTGTTGGGTTCACTGTTGAGTCGGTACATATATAAACCTATATATGAATATGCACTTGTTATCGAGTCAGCACACGAGTCGCAGACTGGAGGCGCGATCGTGGGTCAGCTTATATATTATCATTATCGAGTCATCACACGAGTCGCAAGTATGATTCGTGATCATGGGTAGCTTATCATTATTGAGTCAGCACATGAGTTGCAGGCATGATGCGCGATCGTGGGTAGCTTATCATTATCGAGTCAGCACACGAGTCGCAGGTATGATTCCCGATCGTGGGTAGCTTATCATTATCGAGTCAGCACACGAGTCGCAGGTATGATTCGCGATCGTGGGTGGCTTATCATTATCGAGTCAGCACACGAGTCGCAGGTATGATTCCCGATCGTGGGTAGCTTATCATTATCGAGTAAGCACACGAGTCGCAGGCATGATGTGCGATCGTGGGTAGCTTATCAATAATCGAGTCAGCACACGAGTCGCAGACTGGATGCGCGATCATGGGTCATCTTATTACTATTGAGTCAGCACGCGAGTCGCAGGTATGATTCTCTATCGTGGGTTAGCTTATGACCTCAGTCCTTATGACCACCCTTACGACTCCGGCCGGGTTGTCTTGTTCTTGTATTGTATTATCACTTGATTCTGAGTCACTTATAGTGGGATTGACATGTACTGTGTAAACGGAGGATTTGGCACTTTCAGTTCATTTTCAGTTGTTACTTGGATTACATTATTTGCTTATGTACTTGTTGATTTCTGCTTCACATGCCTACTGCTTTAGCCATATCTCTTTTTATATTATATTGCTGGACCTTAGTGAGTATCTAGTCGATCTCTCGTCACTACTCCTTCGAGTTTAGACGGGATACTCACTGGGAACATATTTATTTATGTACTCATGATGCACTTCTTCTTCTTCTGTACTTGACTGTACATGTTCGGAGGTCGGTACTCTTGATTATCAGGCCGGTGCTAGGTACTGACTTGCGCTGATTAGACTTCACGATGAGCTGCTCTTCCTGGCGGTCCTCGGCAGCACCCTGAAGTTTCCTTTTGTCATTTTCCCGTCTATTTCATTCAGACTGTGGACTTGTATATATATTATCCTTGTATACTCAGATAGTTGCCCGTGACGCTCGTGACACTAGTTTCTGGCACACACGTAGTGCATATTTTGGGTTTTGGGCTGTATATTCATACATATGCTTTATTTTGGCCATGTATTGTTATGATTTTATTTTCATATCAAGCTATCATCATGTTTAATTGTCTTAAACTGGTAAATATTGACTTGTTAATCGAATGGGAAGGGTAACACCTAGTGTAATTCATATTGGCTTGCCTAACCCCGCTGTTGGGCGCCATCGCGACCTAAACTAGGATTTGGGTCGTGACATCTATGACTTTGTCTAATCCTATAGTTAATACTATTAATTTAAAAATTAGTTATTTTGAATAATATGAATCCTCCTACAAGCTAGTTTAATGTTTAACTTGTCTCATGCATTGTTTGTTAATCCTGCAGCTATTTTGAACCTTGCATTCCTTAGGGTACTACCTCTCATGTATTGTTTGTTAATTCTGCACCTGTTTTGAACCTTGCATTCCATATGGTACTACCAGCATGGAAATAGTTAACTTATCCTCTGTATTGTTACTTAACTCATGTGCCCTATCAGTTTGTTCAACCTAACTGTTTGCCTTAACACTGCTTCTAAATACTTCTATGATTAACAATGGTTTTCCTAAATATTAGCATGCTCACTTAGTATAATTAGGTCTCTTTTAAGAGTTAACCTATGTGAAACTATGCTTCTCTTGCTAAAATACAATTCTATGTTTTGAACTTTGTTTATTCTGAAATCATCACTGTTTTAAAATCTGGCCCTACTTCCTTTTTGTTGTCACTCTTTTAAAAACCTTCCACTCTTAGTACCTTAGGTTATATTCTCAACCACCCCAGTGTGAGCACTGCTCAGGGTCCATATGAGACTCATGTGAACTCTGACACACTGGGAATTGGTTACCAATCTCTTGTGAATCATTTTCTGAATGTGTGGTCCTGGTGTGAGCATTGCCCTGGGTCCTTGAGGCCCTTGGGAACTTTGACACATTGGAAACCTGATTCTATATGTGCTATGAGTAGATCACTCGTATTTGGATATGCTATACCTATGAAATGAGCCTTGAAGGTGATTGGTTTGAAGGCCTGGTTCCCAAGTTTATTTTGGCCTAATGAAGGCTCCCTATAGTTTACCTTATTACTATTATGTAATTTATTCATTACTCTGGCTCGTAATAAGTTTGTAATAAACATATTTTGGGGTATATAGCGAAATTAGGAATGGTCTTTATTCTCTTTGGGCAATTCGGGTAGAAATCCCGTCAATAGGGTTTCAGTTGTTCTGTTAATCCTGTTTTACCTCATCTTTGTTAAAATCGTATAAGTGTTGTTCCATGCTTTCATATAGAAATCCTGCCTATAGGATTGAAATTGCACATTAGAAATCCTGCCTATAGGATTAAATTTGCACATTAGAAATACTGCTATAGGTTGCATTAACTTGTCCAACAAACATGTGTTAGATATCATGCCTATAGGACCTCCATGTTTGATTTAATCGTTTTCTCGCAATCTGCATAATTTCTTCCCATACACGGTTTAATAGATACCATGCCTATAGGATAAAAAACCAGTCTCACACCTAGAGATCATGCCTATAGGATCTAAATCAATTCAATATATAGAGATCATGCCTATAGGATAAAAATCAGTCTCACACCTAGAGATCATGCCTATAGGATCTAAACAAATTCAATATATAGAAAACATGCCTATAGGATTAAAAGGGAAATACCGGGCTATGAAATATGTCTATAAAGCTAAAAATCAGTTTGCGCTTAAAAATCATGTCTATAGGATTAAATTAGTTCGACATTAGACATCATGCCTATAAGACTCTATTAATTGGTCCTGAATACAATCCCCTTGTTAGTCACTTAGACATTATGCCTATAGGACTTAATAATAATTCTGGATTCAAAACTGTGATTCCTTACTGTCTGAAATGCACATATCTTACTGAATAAAATTAGTTGGCAAACGATAGGTTCTCACACCCGCCTTAATAAAACTGCCTCTGAACATTTGTCTTCTCGCATAGATATCCTGCCTATAGGAATTTTAAATAAAGTTGGCTGAATCGATTGCTTGCATTTGTTGTTTTTATGTGTGGAGGTCAATGTGAGCCCATATTTGCCCCTTTGTTTAAAAGTCCTAATTATTATTTTTGTCGCCTAGCCTTTTACATTTTTGAGTAACCTAGGTATAATCTAGATCTACCCCAAATACAGGTCCTAATACCACAAGGGCCATAGGTAAGGGACGGGTAGTGCACACATAGGAAACGGACTAGAATCAACTAGAGCACTTTAGGTAACAACTTAAAGATAGTAATCAGGTAGTAAGGAGATGATATTCCGTGCGCTAAATACCATGAGTAACACCCCGAATTGAGGGAGTTACAAAGTATTGCATGGGGTGATCCTATATGCTAAATATTTTTGACCCCCCCCCCCCCCCCCCCCCTTTATTTCTGTTTTAAAATAAATTGAGTATTTTATTTTTCCAAATTGCTTTCTTTCCTTGAGACTAATTCACTTAATTTAAGTTCGACCGGGACCCATCGTTGTGGACCTCGAGGGATGCCTAACACCTTTCCCTCAAGTTAATTTTAGCCCTTACCCAATCGCTAGTGATGTAAACTGGTAATATGAGTTATCTGCTCTTGGTTCCCTAATGCACTTGATGTTTTATACGCCAATACCACACAAGAAGGGGGGGGGGGGNCACTACAACTCTGAGCCAAACAACATTTACAAAATAAACTCTTTTGTAAACCTAAGGACAAAATTTAATCCCTTTGTGGCAAACTAGCCTCTATCTAATTGCGACAAACTTCAAGTTAACTCTAACTTGATCAATGTGTACCTATTACAATTGCTTCTAATAAAGCTGAAAGATACAATATTTAATCACCTACTACAAACCAACTAGACTCAAAAGATAACAGATGGAACTGGTTCTTCTAGCTGGTTCAAGTAGCTTTTGTGTCGCGCAAGGATTCATCTTGCAAAATTGCTTTTGTAATTTTGCTTTCAGTTCTTGCTTCACTTCTGTCTTTGTGCGATCAATTCTTCAGCAGGAATGCTTCAACAATTTATAGAATCCGTAGTTGAGATGTTGTTGTTCAGTTCTAGTTCAACTCTTCCTTGGTGGAAGAGTTTGTGTTCATCTCAACTTCCTCGATTTTTTCTGTCCTTGCTGAATTCAAACTCTTTCTTCTTATCACTTTGAAACCTTTTCGCTTTAGGAGATAACCTCTTAGTTCATAGATAATTCACAGATCATGTTTATCTCCTGTGTATGTACGCTTCTTGTGCCAATGGGTCTGTTTGATAATGTTTGCCCTAAAGGACCTGGTTCAACTGGGTAGGCATTTGTCAATCTTCAAAACCATGCAATGACTTGCTTCAACAAATTCCCCCTTTTAATGATGACAAACTCTGTGCTCATCCCTGTACATACTTCAATCCAACATAGACACTTTGTAAAGTTTTTAAGCATTTATCATAGAGAGACCAGGTTCATTAGGTTATAAAATATCACAAAAATCTTTGAAGCACATATCTTCCCCCTTTTGTCATCATTGAAAAGTTGCAAAATGATAAACTTACCAGAGTTATTAACAATTACTCATTGCCAGTGAGGCAACTGCAGGTGCAAAACAAGATTAATCATCAAAACAAACCAATCAAATGTAAGCTATTTAAGAAACTGAGACAGAAGCAATAACCAAAAAGAAAATTCATTGATTAGATCATAGATCAAGCACCATACACAAAATGAATTAAAAACAGTCGCAACCATGAGCAGAACAACATAACAAGATAAAATCCCAAACTGGGCATTTGAGGGGTTTTGGTGGCACTGGACTCCTAGGGCTGGGAAGGGGCAGATGAGGTTGTGGTCTTGGATTGAAGAAGGGAGAGCATTCGGTGAAGAACACGCTCATTCTTCTCCTTCTCTTTGGATAATTCAGTTCTGAGAGCATCCCGCTCAACTTCAACCTCAATAAGGAGAGATTTTAATCGAAGGATCTCCGCATCCTTTATCTCAACTTCCTGCACAAGTGACCTGACCTTGCTGTTAACAGGCATTTTCCTAGATGAACCAGGTTCATCCTTAGGAGCATTTACAATGTAGTCACAGGTCAGCAGTGTATTCTTCCCAAAACAGTCCTTAGTAGTAGCCATCTCAGCTTTCTTCACATGAACCTTGAAGTGGGCAAACACATCCGTCAGAATAAATCCATACGGTATACCATGTACCTTTGCTCCATTCACAACTCTGTCCAAGAGCTGGATGATGAAAGCAGAACAATTGATCTGCTTACCCCTATACAAGCATTCCATAAGCGTGAGGTCCATGTAGATGGCAATGTGCCTTCTCTCTTGTCTTGGAAGCAGAAACTTGATCACAAACTCAAAGAACAGTTTATGCTGAGGTCACATCTCGCTCTTGAATACTGCACTGGGCTCAGGTTCTTGATCATTCTCACAGAAAAACATGGTGATGTTGAGAGATGAGGACATACCATCTAGATTAGGCCATCTTTTCCTTGTATAGTCATCATAACCCTCAGTAGGGATATTCAGTATCTCCCCCAACTCATTTGCATCAAATGAGATTTCAGCTCCATGAACCCTGGTAGTTACCCTGCCATCCTTAACAACTGCGTTGGCCATAAATTCAACCAACTCATTTCTTGCCAGCCTGTCTTCCAGGTGAAGAACCATGTCCTTCCACCCTTGCACATCCATGGTATCCATCAGGAAAATCATCCTGATTCCTTAAGGTCTCTAACCAGCTTTCCTTTCAAGATCGTACACTTGCCAAACATGGTGAGTTTGTCAGTATCTTCACCAGAATCTTCCTCTTCTCCTCCACTCCATTCATCATCATCACTAATCTTGACTTTTCTTGACTCAGACCTGGTCCTCTTTGCAATGGTAGAGGGTGTGGTAGACACAGATGCTCACTTCTTGGAAGAAGCCTTAGCTTTCTTGGGTTTAGGCGTCTCAACAACAACTGGAGCAGGCTGCCCCTCATGATGGACCAGGTCTATCCCATCATCATCAATAGTAACTTCCTCAATAGGCTCTCCCACTTTTGCCTTTCCCTTGTCAACCTTATTCTTTTTGCTCTCTCTCAGAGCTCTTTCCAATTTTTCTCCTTGCCTGACAACACTTCTTGTAGCTCGAATCTTTGGGGCAGGAGCATCAGCAGATAATGAAGCTTTCCTCTTCTTTGGTGGAACTGGGGTAGCATCCTTCGTGGACTTAGGAGTTCTTTTATTTTTGGGATTATAAGGCTCCCCCAACTTCCTCAGCATCTCAGCCAACGTTGCCTCAGTAGATGAACCAGGTTCATCTACTGATTGTTGTAGGCTCTCCAGACCTGTTGCTGCTTCCCCAGAAATGCTTCCCCCTAAAGCTGTGACTCCTTCTTCATCAATCACAGTAGCGGGGCCACAAATAGCCAGAGTGGCACCGTCCTTCCCAGATCCCCTTACTGAGCTCCCTTCTTCATCTCTCTCAAGGTTTATATTTTTATCAAGTTTTCTCCGCCTATCCGGCACCTCTACATCCACAATCGACCCAACCAAAACAAATATTTTCTCAGCCATACCAGTTGCAAACCTAACTTCAAGATTTCCCTATTCAGTGTCAGATGAACCTGGTGCTTCATCCTCATTAGCGGATTTGAAGGATTCACTGGAGGATTCAGAATCTTGGACCTTGCTAGCTTGAAGTATTTCTTCTAAAAATTTGGCACGAGAACTAGAAATAACTGATTTCCTGGCCAAAACTTTCACTCTACGTGCCGTGAGGGCTGAAGTAGGGTTAGGTGTAGGTTCAAGAACTGGGGGGTTTTGGGGGGTTGATGATCTAGCTGGAGAATGTGAATTGTATACTGATGGAGAATTAGAACTAGAACTACCATCCTCATAATCATGGGTGGAGAAGGAAGATGTAACAGGGGGTGGTGAAGACATTTTTATGAAGAATTTGGAAGATCAGTTTTGGTTTGAGACGAATGCATAACTAGGTTCGACGGTTATACTTTTGAAGAGGGGAGGTAATGATGGCCTTTTAAAGATTTGGTCATTAATTGTACAACGGGCAGATGTATTAGTCAAGTGGGAGTCTAATCGCTGTAGGGGTGTCATTTATTAGACGGTTAGGAGTCCCTAAATCTAGGCTAGTTAAGATACGATGGGACTTCTTGAAACTGGTTCATTTTAGGATAAGTACAGAGAATTGGAAATGAACCAAATATAGATAGAGTCCTGCTCACGTGTGACTATAATTAATTCAAGAAGTGTATGGAGATGAGAACGTACCTTGTCAGTCATATGAACCAGCAGTGATTAACCAGGTTCATCGTGTTATAGTCTTTAATATGCCTCAATTTACAAAGATAGAAAAACATCATTAGCAACCAGGGAATCATATTAATACATGGCAAGAGAGTATGGCAGTAATGTCATGATACTGAGCAAAGATTAGTCTGGTTAATTATCTATTTCAGTATTTCTAGCCAAATTCATTATTCATTCTTTTCATTTTTGTTTTCAATTAGGTGATCTTAATCATCCCTAATTCAAGCCGGGTTCTCTCAAAATGCTCCCTACTCAGTGCTTTAGTAAAGATATCTACAATTTGCTTTTCAGTAGCACAAAATTCAATTGAGATCATCCCTTTTTCATAGTTATCCCTTAGGAAATGGTGTCTAACATCTATGTGCTTAGTTCTTTTATGATTAATCGGGTTCTTTGTCATACTAATTGCACTAGTGTTGTCACAGAAAATAGGAATGCATCCAACCTCTATACCAAAGTCCATGACTTGTTGCTTGATCCATAGCAACTGAGCATAGCATGAGGCTGCAGCCATATATTCAGCCTCAGCAGTAGACAAGGCTACTGAACTTTGTTTCTTTGTGGCCCAAGACACAAAGCAAGAACCCAAAAAGTGAGCCATGCCTGAAGTACTTTTCCTGTCAACCAGGAAACCTACATAATCTGCATCAGCATATCCTACAAGGTCAAAATTACTACCTTTAGGATACCAAAGGCATAACTAAATAGTGCCTTTGAGATATCTCAGAATTTTCTTCATTGCAGTTAGATGGGACTCCTTTGGATTTGCCTGAAACCTAGCACACAGTCCTACACTGAACACAATATCAGGTCTGCTGGCAGTGAGATATAATAAAGACCCAATCATCCCTCTGTATAGCTTCTGATCAACGAATGAACCAGGTTCATCCACATCTAATTTTGTAGTTGTGGCTATGTGGGTGTCAATTTCTTTTGAGTCTTCCATTTCATATCTTTTGAGCAATTCCTTCTCATATTTTTGTTGATGGATCATTGTTCCACTTTAGTTTTGCTTGATTTGCAAGCCTAGAAAGAAGTTTAGTTCACCCATCATGCTCATCTCAAACTCACTCCCCATAAGTTTAGCAAATTCCTTACTCAATTTTTCAGAGGTCACCCCAAATATGATATCATCCACATATGTTTGCACAACCAGGAGATCCTTACCTTTTTTCCTTTAAGAACAAGGTACTGTCAATTTTACCTCGTTTGTATACATGTTCTAGCAGGAATTTTGATAGTCGCTCATACCATGCTCTTGGTGCTTGTTTGATTCCATACAAAGCCTTTTCAAGTTTGTATACATGGTCAGGTTTCTCCTTGCTTTCAAAACCTGGAGGCTATTTTACAAATACTTTTTCCTTTAGATAACCATTGAGGAAAGCACTCTTTACATCCATCTGATGGAGAGTGAATTCCATGTGTGCAGCAAATGCTATAAGAAGTCTGATTGCCTCCAATCTTGCCACAGGAGCAAAGGTCTCATCATAGTCAATTCCCTCTTCTTGACTATATCCTTGGACAACCAGTCTGGCCTTGTTTCTTGTAACAGTTCCATCCTCATCGAGTTTGTTCCTGAAGACCCACTTGGTGCCAATTACTGATATGTCTAGTGGTCTGGGTACCAAGTGCCATACTTGACTTCTTTCAAATTTATTCAGCTCTTCTTGCATGGCATTTACCCAGTCAGCATCCTGTAAGGCTTCACCAATGTTCTTTGGTTCAATCAATGATAGAAAGGCATCAAACTCACACAAATTTTTCAAGGAGGATCTTGTTTTGATTTCGGATGTCAAATCTGTTATGATGTTCTCAAGAGGGTGAGAACTCTGATATCTGTGTGGTTTGAGCACCAATTGTTCACTTCTATATGATCCCATGATGTCTTGGTTTTGTGGAATAGGATCAGGGCCAAGGTCCAGAGTACTTTTCTATTGAGTTCCCCCTGTCATGTTGCTCGGGGTAGTTGAACCTGGTCCATCACCTGCTCCATCTTCCATAATTGCTTCAATTTGTTCACTGCTTCTGAGCAGTCCAAGCTCCTCATCTTCTGGTTCCTGTCTCTCAGAAAGAGTGTTAGTTTCATCAAAAACAACATGCACACTCTCCTCTACACACATAGTTCCTTTATTATAAACTTTATAAGTTTTGCTATGTGATGAATATCCCAAGAATACTCCCTCATCACTTCCGGGATCAAATTTACCTAGGGAATCTTTGCCATTGTTGTGCACAAAGCACTTGCATCCGAAAGCCCTAAGGTGGGATATGTTGGGCTTTCTCCCTTTAAGTAATTCATAAGGAGTTTTCTCTACCAGTGGCCTGGTCATTCATCTATTTATTATGTAGCATGCAATGTTTTGTTGCTTCTGACCAAAAGCTGTTAGGTAGTTTGCTAGAAAGAAGCATGGTTCTGGCCATGTCTTCAAGAGTTCTGTTCTTTCTTTCAACAATCCCATTTTGTTGTGGTGTTCTAGGGGCAGAAATGTTGTGATTGATACCATGTTCATCACAAAACTCAACAAACTTTGCATTCTCAAATTCAGTATCATGATCAGATCTTATTGATGCTAGTTGATTTCCTAACCGTTTTTGAGTTTTTCTAACAAATGAAGTGAACATATCAAATGCTTCATCTTTAGATGTCAGAAATAAGGTCCAAGTGAACCTTGAGTAATCATCAACTAGCACCATTACATATTTCTTACCACCTCTGCTCAGAGTTCTCATAGGACCACATAAGTCCATATGAACCAGTTCCAACGTCCTGGTGGTACTCAATTTTCTTGCTTTTGAATGAGGATCTTACCTGCTTCCTCCTTGCACATGCCTCACAGACTTTGTCTTCCTTGAACTTAATGTTAGGAAGACCTACCATAAAGTCTTTAGAGACTAATTTGTTAAGCTGATTCAGACTTGCGTGACCAAGTCCTTTGTGCCAAAGGAGGGGATCACAGTCTAACACACTTAAGCAAGTGAGTTCATTTTCAGACAGTGTGGACAAGTCTATGACATAGATGTTATTCATTCTTTTTCCCTGCAAAACAATCTTGTCAGTAAGCAGGTTAATCATAAAATATTTTGTGGAAATGAAAGCAACCAGTTACCTCTGTCACACTGACACACTGATCAGGCTATATTTCAAGCCATCTATCAGGTACACATGTTCAATGGAACGTGTTTCATCCTTACCTACCTTACCAACCCCTATAATTTCACCTTTCTTTCCATTTCCAAAGGAGACATTTCCTCCTTTGAGGTTTTCAAGTGAAAGGAACTGTTCCTTGTTCCCTGTCATATGTTTTGAGCAGCCACTATCCAAGTACCAAATTTGGCTGCTTCCTCTCACTTGAACCTACAAAAAGAAATCAGGGGTTAGTTTTAAGAACCCAAACTAGTTTGGGTCCTTTTCTATGAGAGAAATGATGAATTAAGCTTTTTCTGGCCCAATTTGGTAACAAGTTTTTCTTTTTAACAAAACTCTCATTTCTTCGACTGGCCTGTTCTTTTGCAGTACATTCAATTTTGTAATGACCAGTCTTACCACAATGGGTGCAGATTTTATTCTCACGGAGAGCGAGATACTTTCTTTTGGGATCCCACTTGCGCAGTTGACTCCAAAAGCCAAGTCCTCTCCGGTTTCTACTATGGTTTTCTTGAAGCCATGTTAAGGCATCAGAGGATTTATTCCATTTACAAGTTCGATCTAACTCACGTTTGAATTTACCAAGTTCTTATTTAAGAGTCCTTATTTTTTCATCCTTGGTATACATCTTATCTTTTAGTTTTCCCATATTTTCTTCTAACATGGTATGAGAATGATCAACAATCTTTTTATTGGATCCTAGCTTTAACTTTAAATTTTCAGATTTTAGCTCTAGAATCTCAGTTTCAAGTGGATAAACCTGGTTCATCAGGACAATATTTTTCTTTTCAGATTCACTTACTATGATTTCTAGGTTCATGCATTTTGCTTTTAGCATTGCACATTCTTTAGAGAGATGTTCTTTCTCTTTGGTTGTTTCTTCAGAATCATCCATGAAATCCAGTAGCAACTCAGAGAGTTTCTCTTTAGATAGGAACTTTATTTTGTTTTTGAGATGGGAGATACTTACCTCTGGTTCTTCATATGATTCCTCATCGGATTCTCCAATTGCCATGAGCGCCTGTTCTTCATTCTCATCATCTTTTGATTCTTCATCTGAGCTTTCCCCCCAAGCAGCAACCATAGCCTTTGTTGTAGTTTTCTCGGGTTGGACCAATTCCTTTTTCCTGTTCCTTCTTTCAAATCTCTCCTTTTTCCATTCCAATTCCCACTGAGGACAATTCTTGATATGGTGGTCAGTCTTTCCACACTTGTAGCATCCCTCATTGACTGGCCTTTCTGGAGATTTAGATTTGTTATAGTTTCCACCTCTTGAGATGCCCTTTTTCCTTATGAGGAAGTTTCTGAATTCCTTAGTGATCAGGGCCATCTCATCTTCCTCCAGATCTGCTCCCTCAGTGATTCTCAGTGCTAGACTCATTTCCTTCTTTAGAGCATCCATTTTCATTGTCTGCCTTCTGAGTTCATAGGCAGTAAAGTTTCCAATAAGCTCGTCCAATCTAAGGGTTGCCATATTTTTGGATTCCTGGATAGCAGTGATTTTGCATTCCCAGGAAATTGGCAAGACCGTTGTCCGGATCTTCTCCACCCTGTCCTCTTCAAGAATGACTCTACTAAGAGACTTGAGTTCATTTTTCAGAGTTGTGAACCTCGTGTACATCTCTTGGATTGTCTCTCCTTCTTTCATAGTAAAGTTTTCATACTGAGAGTATAGTAGAGTACCTCTTGATCTTTTCACTTGAGGTGTTCCTTCATGGGCTATTTGCAAGGTATCCCAGATTTCTTTGGCAGTGGTGCAACTTTGGATTCTGCTATTCTCGACCTAGTCCACACCCTAGCCACTTTTTGACCTTAGCATTCTTCTCCCATTTCTTCAGATCCTCAGCAGTGCAGTCGCTCTAGTTTTTGGTACATCTACTCTTTCAGCAGTCTTCTTCATGGTGGCTAAAAGACCATCAGTGACTATGTCCCAAAGCCCATAGTCTTCTCCAGTCAAGTGTTCCTTCATCCTGTTCTTCCACCAAGAGTAATACTGGCCATTAAAGAGTGGTGGCCTTGCAGTTGATTGACCCTCCCAGTTTCNTCTCTATAGAAGAACCTGGTTCTTCTTGGTGTTCCAACTTTTACTGTTTGCGGAAAAGTAATTGTAGAATTTAAAGAACACAACAATTTTACGTGGAAAATACCTAGCTCAAAAGGTGAAAAAACCACGACCTACTTCCCAGTAGGATTTTCCCAAACTCTTCACTACAACTCTGAGCCAAACAACATTTACAAAATAAACTCTTTTGTAAACCTAAGGACTAACTCTAATCCCTTTGTGGAAAACTAGCCTCTAGCTAATTGCGACAAACTTCAAGTTAAATCTAACTTGATCAATGTGTACCTATTACAACTGCTTCTAATAAAGCTGAAAGATACAATATTTAATCACCTACTACAAACCAACTAGACTCAAAAGATAACATATGGAACTGGTTCTTCTATTTGGTTCAAGTAGCTTTTGTGTCGCACAAGGATTCTGCTTGCAAAGTTGCTTTGGTAATTTTGCTTTCAGTTCTTGTTTCACTTCTGTCTTTGTGCGATCAATTCTTCAGCAGGAATGCTTCAACAATTTATAGAATCCGTAGTTGAGATGTTGTTGTTCAGTTCTAGTGCAACTCTTCCTTGGTGGAAGAGTTTGTGTTCATCTCAACTTCGTCGGTTGTTTATGTCCTTGATGAATTCGAACTCCTTCTTCTTATCACTTTGCAACCTTTTTTCTTTAGGAGACAACCTCTTAGTTCATAGATAATTCGCAGATTATGTTTATCTATGTACATGTACGCTTCTTGTGCCAATGGGTCTGTTTGATAATGTTTGCTCTGATGGACCTGGTTCAACTGGGTAGGCATTTGTCAATCTTTAAAACCCTGCAGTGACTTGGTTCAACAACACTTTAATCTGTTAGGTGGTGAGTCTCTCGGTTCCAACTCCTTACCCTCTCAAAAGGGAGATTTTCCCAAAAATGTCGAAACCGATTTCGCGAGAAAAAGGGGGCACGTTAGCATGGCGACTCTGCTGGGGATATTCTTTAGGCTCTTACCATAACGAACCTATTTTGTGAATTAGTCTTTAAGGATGTCTTTATTATTCCGTTAATACTTGCACACCCTTTCCTCTTACCACTCTATGTGAATTTATTTGCCTACTTTTATTCATTTATGATTTCTCTTCCCTGCTTTATTACCTTTTACTATGGAAACTGACTTGTCTCTTTGTTTTCTTTCTTAAACGCCTTTACAATTATTAAATACTGTATTTATCATTTTTTCATTGTGCAAATACTTGACAACGTGTTATTTTTGCATAAATCATGCTCAACATCATATTCCACTCGTGTGTAATTAATACAATAGAAACACTTGATGAATTTATGCGCTCTTCCTATATCACCCTTTTTTAATTAGGAAAGGCTTAGTTGATCAGTGGTGCAGTCGATGGTTCCATGCCTTTCCCCCTCAAGTTGTCCGCTTGAGGTAACTAGTCTAGACCTCTATAGAAACCTTACTCTGATTATAATTGTACATGCATCATGGTCAAACTTAGCCTGGGTTAATATGTTGTCCACATAATTACCCTTTAAGGAAGCCTTTGTCCAAAGTCCACCGATAGGGGCAGATGCGGAGGGTTAGCAACGAGTTCAATTGAACCCATAACTTTTGGCGCAGAGTAAAGTTTTATGTGTAATAATTCCTTAAAATTGTATATATAATAAATATGAACCCGTAACTTTAAAACTATAATGGGTTCAATGCTAAAAACTATATAGTTAAACCCACA
This sequence comes from Nicotiana undulata, assembly GCA_005239495.1. Lineage (NCBI taxonomy): Eukaryota > Viridiplantae > Streptophyta > Magnoliopsida > Solanales > Solanaceae > Nicotiana > Nicotiana undulata. Next base: position 97,251 of record ML243166.1, read on the forward strand.
AACTCTAAAACCTGAATCCCCCTCTGTCCACCGGGGTTTCCATAATCACAACCGACGCAATCACAATATGTGCATTATTTGGAAAAATAAATGTCAATATGCCAATCATTGATGTATAATTAGTCGAATCTGGAGGGGGAAAGGGTCTAACTCTGTTTGTTTTGCAGAAAATGAGGCACGAAGTCCCCAGGTTTGGCATGGTCCGAAAGATACCACCGTTGTTGCTAGATTGGTGGGAAGACCTTCCGTCAAGCGACTAAAATCATGTGAAAAGGGTCTTTGGAAACATACCTTCCTTATTAAATATCCAACCAAACAACATGTTGATCGAGGCTGCTACTATGTTCTGGGACGGAGAAAGGGCCGTATTCCATTTTGGCAACATAGAAATGACTCCTCTTTTGAAGGAAATAGGGGGATTCATTGGACTACCTTGGGACAGTCCCGGTTTATTAGTACCGAAAAATCGCACCCCCAAGGGGTTTCTGAAAATGATGGGCTTAAGAAAGAATGACAACTTGACGTGTCTGAAGAAGTCCTACATACCTTTTGACTTCCTTTATGAATGATACAGACACAACAAATCTCATCGTATCTTTCATGACGAGTTTTCCATCACTTCCTTGGGTTGGATTCATCGCAGGGTTTTTGTGTTCATCGTTTGCTTCTTGGGTATGATAGTATTTCCAAGCAAAATGGATAGGATTCACACTAGATTGGCCATGGTAACCAAAGCCTCAATGGAGGGGATCGAGGGGAAAACCTATATTATTGTCCCTATGATTATAGCAGATATATATCGGGATTTGGATCGTTGCCAGAAGGGGTTCAAACACTTCCAGGGTTGCAATTTGCTACTACAAATTTGGTTGCTAGAACATCTCCAAAGAGGCCAATACCTCTAGGAATTTCCACGGAGACCGTGGAATGATCATATAGATTTCCATAACCCCAAATGAATGACCTTTATCCCAGACATATTTTCTCAACCAGAGAATGCTACAGAATGAGTACAGTTCTTTGACAATTTAACCGAGGACCAGGTTCATTGGATGTTTGAGTAGTTCCCCACCGGTGAATTCATCATCAGATCCAGGGATGTTCCGCATTTGGTATTCATCGGGTTAAGGGGCATACACCCCTATGTTCGTATTAGGGTCATGAGACAAGCTGGTAGAAAACAAATCATACCACGAGTCTCCAAAATGAGTCACAACAGGACAGATTTTTAAGATGAGGACATCCCATACAAATGTGAAGCTCAACACATGTGGCACTTGAATGTCATTTTGGAAAAGGACACCATCAAGCCAGATCGATACCATGCAGGGCATATGTACTTCTACCCATCATGGTTGGACGATAGCATAGCGGGAATAATCGAGCCAGGGGTCGGTCGAGGAAACAGAGTGATAGATGAAGTTGTTGAAGCACATGGTAAGTATAACAGACTGCACAAAAGAGTTCACGAGTCCGAGGCCGAGCATTTGGAACAACAAGACTGATATGGAATTAATCAATGAATGGAGGGAAATGACTATTAGATCAAATGGAATGCTTGAATATCTGGAGCAGGGTCTGATGGAGTTAGAAGGGAAATTAAGAGAAAAAGAGTCGTAGACTGCCAGAATGCAGAGGTCAACGAAAGAGGACATATAGCAAGGGCATACCTGCTACTGGACATGCACGGCATGGGAAACATGATCGATGGAGCATAGGGAGTCAAGACTGGAGAAGGTCCCTCTAGGACCAAGTAGATTAGGGTTATTGATTTTAGACTTACTTTTTGAATGTAATAAGGCCAAATGCCATTAGTGACCTCTTTATTTATTTATTGTCATTTTACATTCGTCTTATTTATTATGTTAATGAAATGAGGCAATTATTGGCATTAAATTTATCCAAATATACTTGTCGCTAGGCCTACCTCGAGCACAACGAGGCTCCAAAATTAGGACACGAATTTACATTTTCGTAATATGTGTTTAAAATACTGCAAATCCTTTTCCAGAATTCTTACTGACTTGGTACCTTTTGTTTTTCTTTCTTTTTGATTATTCCCATCCCCCAAGGTTGGTTCGCGCATACTGGCATCATTAACTTATCACACCAGATCTAGAGGCCCTCCACCACCTCCTCCTCCTCCAAGTGTACCGAAAAGGAAAGGAAAAGCTAAGATGGATGATATGAGTGGCGTCAGAAAAGATAATGCTACACATGCTGAGAATGTGGAAACTTCTGATGATCGGAGTACTCCGGTACCGAATGATTTGGTCTTACGGCTAGAACAGAAAATACTTGAGTTGCAAGGTGAGCTTGAGCAGGTCCACAACTTGGAAAACCTCTCCCTCACCCTAAACGTCCCAAATATCAACCAACAAACACCCAAAACCTAGTACCTCCTCAAAACACACCCAACCAACGCCCACAAAATCCTCTTGCACCCCACCAATATGCAACCCCTCCTCAAAATCCTAATCCTTTACCCATAACCCCTCAACACCAGCAACTCCCGACCCAATATTCGCAAACCACTTATCACACTCCTCAGAATACCCTATAGTCTATCGTCGATCCTCAGAATTCCACCAATGATCACCACTACACTCAAACTCCTGGCATTCACCAAAATAATCCCATATACCTGGAAACCTTACCCTATTCCACTTAAATCTCATATACGCCACAATCCGCCAAGAAGGACCTGCTCATTAAGAGCACGACAGAGTAACTCAAGAAGCTCACAAGTCGAGTTCAGGGTGTTGAAAGAGGCAAAATAATTGAATTTCTGAACTATGAGGATTTGTGCATTCAGCTAGATGTGGAACTACCGGAGGGTTACAAACCTCCTATGTTCGAGATGTTAGACGGAATGGGCGACCCAAAGGTACATTTGAGAACTTTCTGTAACAAGCTTGTAGGGGTTGGAAAGGACGGGAGGATTCTCATGACGCTGTTCATGAGAAGCCTCACTGGAGATGCCCTATCTTGGTACATAAGTCAAAATTCCAATAAAAGGTCTAATTGGGTAAGCATGGCATCAGAGTTCATGGATAGATTCAGATTCAACACAGAAAATACACCGGATATATTCTACATACAGAATATCTAGAAGAAGCTAACAGACACTTATGCTACTCGGTGGAGGGCATAAGCAGCAAAGGTCAGACAGGCATTAGACGAGGAACAAATGAACAAATTCTTTGTCAAGGCTCAGGATCCATAATATTATGAGAGACTAATGGTCATTGAGAATCACAAGTTCTCCGACATCATCAAGCTCGGAGAAAGGATCGAGTAAGGTATTAAGATAAGAATGGTAATGTTTTTTGAGGCGCTGCAGGCAACAAACAAAGAATTACAATCGGGAGGCATATCAAAGAAGAAAGAAGTAGGGACAATGATGGTAGCCCAGGGCCCAAAATCTCCACTCACATACCAAACACCTCCACCCACATACCAACCTTCACCTCCTAGATATCCTCAAACCGCCATCTCCTACCACACTTATAACACCCAACAGCCTACTATCATTCCCCTCCAGCTCGTCCAAATTATCAAAAACCTAGTCCTAATTTTGATCGCTAACCACCCAGACAATACACCCCTATTGATGAACCCATCGACCAGTTGTACGAAAGGTTAAAGGTTGCCGGATATGTCACCCCTATACCCGCTATGGCTATGGAAAACTCATCCCAATGGGTCAACCCAAACGAGACATGTGCGTACCATTCCGGCATGAAGGGATATACTATTGATGAATGTCGCATTCTGAAAGACAAGATCCAGACACTGATTGATACCAAGGACATACAGGTAAAAGAAGCCGCACCCAATGTCTGTAACAATCCCCTCCCATATCACATGGGTGAAGGGGTCAATGTAATAGAAATTGATGAAGAATGGGATCTCGAGGGATCAATCGGGCTTATTCGGGAAGGTGATGACCCTAAAAAACCTGAAGTCACACTCAATCCCATTGTGATACAGGTACAGCCGCCAGTTGAAGTTGAGGTAGACGCATCGACTCCCTTTGAAGTAGAAGTGACACCACCTGCAGCTACACCTACTCCGTTTGAGGTAGATGTAGCCACACCTTTCATTGTGACAGTGGCATCCATACCACCATTCAGTTCCAATGACGTAGCTTGGGATTATGTTGCCGAAGCTAGGAGAAAAGGGAAAGCGAAGATGGAAGAGTCTGGTGCTGCACAAGGAATGAATAGAACGGGAAGAATCTATACACCTGAGCATTTGGGAGAAACAAGTAAGCAAGCTTCCAACAAACAACCCATCATTGAAACTGGTCCGGATGATCTCTAGAGGAAAGTACAAGCAATGGAGTACTCTATTGTCGATCATCTAAATAAGACTCCCACCCAGATATCTATCATGTCACTGGTGCAAATCCTGATGTACGTAGGAACACTCTGATGAAGGTGCTAAATGAAGCATATGTACCCGATAACATTACTAGCGGAGAAATGGCCAACATGGTGGGGCAAGTGTTGGAGAGCCATAATATCACCTTCCATGAAAAAGATCTGCCACCTTAAGGATTGAGCCATAATAGGGATGTATACGGTCAAAACCAGGAATGATCGATTTTGAGATTTCTGCGACATTCCGAGCCTAGTCTCGATAGTATCAAGGCTAGGTCCGAAGATAAACTCTGAGGTGAATCCCTCATGAAGCGGTATCGAGGGATCAATGTGCCTCGAGATAGAGTAAAGTTTGGGGCCCGTCGTGGAAAGGCGCGGTATTCCCAAGAACATGTGGTTAAAGATGACAAATGCCTGCAAGAATTGTACAAGTCCATACCAGACCATTGAATAGATGTACCAGCTATCTTCTTTTGTAATAATTATACATATACCATGTTGGTATTCACCCTCCTATATAAAGGGGACCCTTGTTATTTCTTTCACACATGATATTCAATACAAGAACATTCTCTGCTCTCTAACTCAAACATACTCTATTGTCTCTCTATTGGTTTATTGCTTACATTTATTGTATCCATTGATTTTTTTTCATTTATCACTCATCATTGATCATAAAGAGCCCCTTTGAGGCCCTTATAACTGTTAGTTCTACATCGATTATCGCCCATTAAACACACTTAATCGACCTCGAGGCCTGACATAGGCCACCTCGAGACCCCGACCTAAGGCAGTCTTGTTTGCTTATCTCTATTTTCTTTTACTCTTATCTCATCTCCCTTACTCACACTTAGCATCTATTGCTTAACAACTAGTAATAAAATAAATCACATATTTTTAGAACCACAAATTAAATTTAATTATAATTACAATTTTCAAGGTAAACAGTTTGGCGCCCACCGTGCGGCTAAAAATAATAGTGATTGTTTTAGTGCTGGTTTACCGCAAAACACAAGTTATTCTTCACACTTTTTCTTGTCCAAGAATCTTTGATTTTAGGTCAAAATGTCTAACTCAATGAATGCACACGAGAACAACGGCTATGAGGACCATGGAGAGAATGGTGTAGCTGTTTCAGGCACTGGTGTACCACTACGAAACCCTGAGGACGCACCAGAGCCAATTCCCGCTGATGTAGGCTCGCGCAACACCCAACACGTCGATATAAACTCCCACACTGATGGTGGTATACGCCGAGAAAACGAACAGGAGGCTCAGAAAACTCCAGCTCAGAAGGAAAGGGAGGTTAGCCTTCACGTCATTTTGGAAATGTTGCAGGCACAACAGTTGGCGATTGCTCAGCAGGCAAAGCCATAAAAAAACTCCAAGTACAGTAGTGCCGGAAATGGCTTCTCAAGTCGAACAGACACCAGAGAAGTCAAGCAATAACGGGTCAACAGCCGACCCCATTGTTATGAAAATGCTCAAGAACCTCGCAAGGAGGGTTGAATCAAGGCCAAACAAAGAAAAGTATCAACCATATATAGAGAATCAGAGAAATATCCTGAGGTGCGATATACCTCAAAGAGATCGAAGGATGGATCGAGGCTAGAATCCTTTGGGACTCATGAGCAAATCCGGGCTCGAAAGGCACGCATGGACGGTAGAGATAACCCGGCTATATGAGCACAACTTCAACATTGACGTTTCAGGCATCGTATCGGCCATCGGTAAAATCAGAGATACTAGGTGGCCAAAACCAATACTATCGGATCCCTCACAAAGGAACCCTAACTTAATGTGCGAATTTCACAGCACGCACGGACATAGGAACTAAGACTGCAGGCAGCTCAAAGAGGAAGTAGCTCGACTAATAAGTAGAGGACACCTCCGAGAGTTCTGTTGCCACCGACCTAAAAGTTACTTTCGAGAAAGAAAGGCAGACAAGAAGAGCAGAACAAGAGAACCTCATCACTTCGTTCATATGATCATTGAGGGGAACGACGCTCCTCAAGGACCGGTGATCAAACGGACAAAAATATCCACCGCTACTGAAAGGCAGATTCAGAATTATATGCCCGAGGACATTCTCGCATTCAGTGAAGAGGACTTTGAGACATTGACTCAACCACATAATAATGCATTGGTAATCTCTTTTCTTTTGAATAACATCTGAATCAAACGTGTGCTCGTGGATCCAGGTAGCTCGGCCAACATAGTGAGGTCGAAGGTGGTGGAGCAGCTCGGACTGCTCTATCACATTGTACCTACCTCCCGAGTCCTCAACGGATTCAACATAGCCGGTGAAGCAACGAAGGGGGAGATCATCCTCCGCGTCAACGTATCGGTACAGTTCAAACATCAAATTTCATGTCATCGTAGGTGACATGAGGTACAATGCATTACTTGGAAGGCCATGGGTACACAACATAAGGGAAGTGGCGTCAACTCTTCATTAGATGATGAAGTTTCCAACATAAGACGGTGTAAAAATAGTATATGGAGAACATCATGCCGCAAAGGAGATGTTCGCGGTTCACAACGAGGCACCGACATCCATTCCCTCCACCTCGGAGGAGCCATAAGGCAAACAGATCCCCGAGGATGACGAGGAAGGCTTCCTCGCTCCCCAAACCTTCATTGCCCCCGAAGAATCGGATGCAACTAAATCAACAATTGAAGAATTGGAGAAGGATGTTCTGACCGAACATCTCCCATATCGAAAGGTATGCCTGGGAATGGGACTAACCCCCGAACTTAGGAAAAAACTCATTCAATTTCTCATTAATAACATCGACTGCTTTTCTTGGTCTCATTTAGACATGACAAGGATCCCGCCGGAAATAAAAACCAATAGATTAAGCGTCGACCCCAGCTTCAAACCGGTAAAGAAAAAAAAAGACCTCAGTCCGTGGTAAAACAAGAATTCATCAATGACGAGGTAACAAAGCTCCTCACAATAGGTTCTATTAGGGAGGTAAAATATCAGGATCTGTTAGCCAACGTGGTGGTAGTCCCCAAAAAGGGGGATACGTTAAGAATGTGCGTAGATTATTAAAAATAGAGCATGCCCAAAAGACTCATTCCCACTGCCCAACATCGATTGCTTGATCGATGCTACGGCCGGCCACGAGATCCTCACCTTTCTTGATGCCTACTCGAGGTATAATCAAATTCAGATGAACCCTGAGGATAGGGAAAAGACTTCATTCATCACAAAGTATGGTACGTACTTATACAATGTGATGCCCTTCAGGCTAAACAACACGGGAGCCACGTACCAGCACCTAGTTAATAAGATGTTTGAACATCAAATAGGCAAATCAATGGAGGTTTATATTGATGATATGTTAGTTAAATCCCTGCGCGCAGAGGACTATTTGACTCACTTGCAGGAGACATTTGACATCCTCTGAAGCTACAACATGAAGCTCAACCCCGAGAAGTGTGCCTTCGGAGTTGGTTCGGGGAAATTTTTACGATTCATGGTGTCAAACAAGGGGATTGAGATCAACCCTGACAAAATCAAAGCCATCGAGGAGATCGCGGTGGTAAAAAATGTGAAGGCCGTACAATGGGTGACCCGACAGATAGAGGCTTTGGGCTGATTCATATCAAGGTCATCGGATAGGAGTCATCATTTCTTCTCCTTGTTCAAAAAGAAAATAGCTTCGAATGGACTCCAGAGTGCCAGCATGCCTTAGAGGAATTGAAGCGATACCTATCAAGTCCGCCTTTACTCCATACCCCGAAGGAGGATGAAACACTATATTTGTACTTGGCCGTGTTCAAAATAGCTGTAAGTGGTGTGCTGGTTCGGGAAGAACAATGTACGCAATTTCCAGTTTACTCTGTAAGTCAGACCCAGGGAGACGCCGAAACCAAATATCCGCCCCTAGAAAAACTAGCTCTTGCCCTGATAAGTGCATCTCGGAAATTAAAACCTTATTTTCAATACCATCGCTTTTGTGTTTTAACAACATACCCCCTATGAAGCATATTGCACAAGCCCAAGTTATCAGGCCGACTGGCCAAATGGGCCATCAAACTCGGGGGGGTATGACATCGAGTATCAACCCCGAACGACTATCAAATCCCAAAATTTGGCGGATTTTGTGGCCGGCTTCACGCCCGCCCTTGTGCCCGAGGTAGAGAAAGAACTTATGCTAAAGACGGGCACATCTTCGGGGATGTGGATCCTATTCACCGACGATGCCTTGAACGTGAAAGGGTCCCGACTCGACATAGTTCTAAAGCCCCCTGTGGGCGGGATGATTAGACAATCTATAAAAACTGCAAAATTGACTAACAACGAAGCCAAGTATGAGGCTATGATTTCAGGTCTGGAATTTTAGGAGCTGAAGTCATCGAAGCAAAATGTGATTCCCTTCTGGTGGTAAATCAGGTAAATGGGAGCTTCGAGGTTCGAGAAGACAGGATGCATAGATACTTAGACAAAATTCAAGTAACGTTGCATCGCTTCAAAGAGTGGATCCTGATCCACATACCTCGAGAGCAGAATAGCGAGGCCGATGGACTCGCAAATCTGGGATCATCTGTCGAAGAAGATGACATTCTCCCCAGGGCTGCTGTTCCGCTATCCAAATCAGTGATCGAGGAAGGCCACGCCGAGATCAACTCCACTAGCCTGGCATGGGATTGGAGAATAAGTACATCGATTATTTGGGAAGTGGGAAGCTACCCGCGGACCCAGAAAATTCGAGGGCCCTGCGAACCAAAGGCAGCTCGATTCTCACTCGACGAAAATTGAACTATATATAGATGATCCTTCGATGGACCCCTAGCACTATGCCTGGGACTAGGGGACACAAATTATGTGCTCCGAGAAATCTAAAAGGGCACCTACAGAAATCACTCTGGTGCCGATTCTTTGGTCGAAAGGTGACCAGGGCAGGCTACTATTGGGACATCATGGAGAAGGACACCAAAGAATTCGTCCGAAAATGCGACAAATGCCAAAGATTTGCACCGATGATTCATCAACCCGGTGAACAACTACATTCAGTCTTGTAGCCATGGCCGTTCATGAAGTGGGGGATGGACATCGTCGGACCCCTACCAACGGCACCAGGTAAAGCTAGATTCATTCTATTTATGACTGACTACTTCTCAAAATGGGTGGAAGCGCAGGCCTTCGAGAAGATAAGATTAAAAGAAGTCATTAACTTCATATGGAACCATATCCTATGCCGATTTGGGATCCCCTCCAAGATCACCTGCAACAACGGAAAGCAGTTCATCGAAAGCAAAAATAACAAAGTTCCTCGAGGACCATAAAAATAAAAGGATCTTGTCGACACCGTACCACCCATGTGCAAACGGTCAGGCCTAATCCACAAACAAAATCGTCATTCAAAACTTTAAAAAGAAGTTAGAGAATGCGAAAGGTAAATGGAGGGAAATGTTGACCGAGGTGTTATGGGCATATCGAACAACTCCGAAATCGAGCACAGGAGAGACACCTTTCTCTATGGTGTATGGGTCCAAGGCTTTGATACCGGTTGTGGTCGGAGAGCCAAGCGCCAGATTCCCCCAAGATACTGTGAGTTCAAACAATGAGGCTATGACTGCAGCCCTCGTACTATTAGATGATAAGCGAGAAGCTTCACTGGTCTGAATGGCTGCCCAAAAACAAAGAATCGAAAGATACTATAACAGGAGAACAAACCTACGACATTTCGAAGTTGGGGACTTAGTCCTAAGGAAAGTCACCCTGAACACTCGGAACTCTAATGAGGGAAAGCTAGGCCCGAGCTGGGAAGGACCGTACCGTGTCCTTGGAGTAATCGCCAAAGAGTCCTATAAACTCGGCACCATAGAAGGCGAACAACTTCCAAGCAATTGGAACATATCAATGCTCAAACTATATTACTGCTAAGGTAAAACCTTCTCTTTTTTTCATTTATGTGCTCCGCACGAAACTTTTACAGGTGTCCAATGTAAGACACCGGAATATCCTCCGACTCAAGGGCCTTGGGTGTTAAAGCATGTGTTGCACTCTTTTCCTTCGATCATATTTTATCCCAAAAACGGTTTTACCGACAAGGTTTTTAACGAGGCAACATCTATATGCTACCTAAAGAGAACTCAACAGGTATTCAAGGTTTCTCTTCAATCAACCTCAAATACTGGGGGGAATCCCCCCGGAAGGTCGCTTACTCGGAGAAATCAGAATAAGCCAAAAGGGTCTCGATAAGAAAACGATATACCGGGCCAAATGGTCAAATGAACTATGTCCGCATAGAACAATCGAACCCTCAAAGGCAAAAACATGTATACTTGTACCATGTAATCAAAAGAGTATCTTTTACCATCAAAATGCTTCGCGCTTCAAAGAAATTGCTATTATCACGAGAAATGCTCCAGGGAAAGAAATTTCCCGCGGGGACTGACGTCGAAACTCGAAGCCGTAAGACCTCAGGGCCGGAAACTTTGAGCTCGTAAGCCCTCGATGAGATAACACCATGTTTACAAAGAACGACCCCAGATCCAAAACCTTTCGATGTCTCGCGGATTGTCGTTGGCTGTCACCCTATCGAGCTATAAAAAACTCGAGGCCATAAGACCCCAAGTGGGCAACCTCGAGCCCAAAAGCCCTCAATGTGACAACACCCAATCTGTAAGACCTCCCGGGCATGCTAAAAGAATGTAATACCTCCACGAGGCATTATCAAGACCTCAAAGAGGCAATATCAAAACTGTAAGACCTCAAGTAAGGCATGACGAAATCAGTAAGACCTCAATTAAGGCATGTCCAATTTGAAAGACCTTAAAAAAGGCATAATCCCGATATTAAAGCTAAGGCTATATATTCGAACTTGTAAGACCCCTAAAAAGGCATACCCTCGATATAGACGCTGAGGCTACCTCACTCAGGGACCAAAAGGCTACAACCAAACACAATGACTACGGCCAAAAGGCGACGACCAAACATATTGACTATAGTCATAAGGCTCTGGCCAAACTAACGCGACTCCGGGACGCCCAACCGTCGCCATAAAATCACAAATACTTTGAAAATACTTCGAAAAGAACTGGTTAATAGGGCTACCCTTGGCATAAGAAAAGGAGCTTCGATAATATCAACTCCAACAATAAAAAGGATTCAATATTTCTGCCATCGAGTGAAACCTCCCGAGGTGCTCATTTATCGTCACACAACGGATCACAAACGAGGTTCTTATCGAACCGTTGAAGAGTCGGACGACTACAAAAACACCAAAAATGTCTTTAACGAGGGAAATTATATCAGCTCAAACAATAAAAAGGCTTCAAAATTTCAGTCATCGAGCGAAACCACCCGAGGTGCTCATTTATCGTCACATAACGGCTCACAAACGAGGTTCTTATTGAACCGTCGAAGAGTCGGACAAATACAAAAACACCAAAAATATCTTTAACGAGGGAAAGTATAGCCATATTAAAGGTCATGTCAACCCAACGCGTAAGAGCCTAAGAGCCATCTTAAAGAGCCTCAGGGAAAATTCAACAACCTAAGGGTCGATGAGCTCGAGTCGAAACCCGACTCGAAGACTGAGCCCTAAACGGTTAACTAAAAACACCTAAGGTAAAATGCGTAAGAGCCTACGGGCCAGCCTAACAAGCCTCAGGGCCGATATAAAAAATGTTTGGGGGTCGAAGCATAAGAGCCTAAAAGCCGGGTCGAGCAGCCTCAGGACCGATTTTAAGACTCAGAAGTCGAAGTACCCAAGTCAAAACTTGATCTGGTGACTAAGCCCCAAAAAGTCAACTTTTGATCATTACGAATTGCTCATCAAAGGCAAACCCCAAGGGTTAAATTTTTAAGTCCAAATTTCGGACCAATCGTCGACAAGCGTCACGATCTATCCCAAAAAGCAAAGGAAAAATGAGAAATGATGAAAAACTAAAGGTTTCTTATATATATTGAAAGTTCAAAGAGGCATATTTACAAGGCTTGAGCCAAAAGCCCTTACAAAGGAGAGAATTGATAAAATCCTAGTCTATCACCGAGGTTGTGCCTTCAACGGCTCCCTCGGGGGTTATGCCTTCAACAACTTCGGCTCTTGCCACAGGGTCTTCAATGGCCTCTTCTCCACCGGGGACTTCTCCTTCATCTTCTTCATCCTCTGAGCCACTGCTCGATTCACCTTCAGAAGTAAGCAAGGCAGCAGCCTCCTCTTCTAGGGTTTTCACCCTCTAGATCTCGGCATACAGATCAATACCCCCCAACATGTATATCCTCGAGTGCCTGCCTCCGAGATTTTAACCAGGAATGCTCCTCAGCTCGGGTCAATTGCAGCTCGGCCTCCTCAGATACCTTCCTGGCCTTAACATTCGCAACAACATCATTCTTTTTGTACGAGGATACGAGCGCTTCGGTTTCAGCCCTAGCTGCAGATAGCGCATCAACTGACTAAGCATGAAGATCTTTATATTTATTACTCTCCGCCCTTGCATCATGAAGTTGATGTTCTACCGAGGCCATCTTCCCCTGGAGGGTACCCCTCTCGGTGGTTATCTCACTCAAGTGCCGTTTGAGTTTGAGAATTTCGGAATCCTTGGCTCGGAGCTCCTCCTTCATCAAAGAATCTTTCTTCTCAAGCTGCAAAAATCAGCTCGAATGTGTCAGAACATCGAAGTTGGGTAAATATGCAGACAAAAACAAATAGAAACTATATTAAATGCTCAACAAGATGAGTCATCTCTCGGGACGCACCCTCGAAACAAGCTCGAAGGCCACAAAGTTCCTCCTCCTTTTTGGAAAAGCGAGCTCTAAGCTCATTAGCCTCCGAGGTAAGCCTCCTGCACTCGCCTTCGTAGTGAGTCAACTTGGCTAGAAACTTGGAAAAGGTATGATTATAAAGCACCTTGGCTTGGGAGCATGAAAGAAACAAAGTTAGAAAGATGAAGGTCAGGGCACCGAGAAAAATTCGCAAACAATTACCTGTACGTAGAGCATATCGATCTCACTGCAAATAAATGAGGCGTTGAGCTCTGGGTTTTCCTCAGCTACAGTAAATAGCCCTTCAAACACATTTTTGACATCCTGCAACTGCCCCGAAGGTAAAATCGTTCCCGGAGGGGAGTCTCTCACTTCACTAACCCCGAATGTATGGATCAGGGCCTTCTCTTGACTCTGAAGGACTTCAGAACTGGGCTCCACCGTCCCACCTACCAAGTTCACACCAGTTCAGGGAATATTTTGGCCACTAACCGGCTCAGGGACATCACCCAAAACATCATCGACCGCCTTCTCGGCTCGAGGCGGGGCAGCAACAACATCAAAATCTGATTTAGAAGCCTCTGACTTGACAACCATCGACTCAGCAAGATGTGGGATGGCCAGGTTTTCTCCTCCCATGGGCAACTATCGAGGAATCATTTTCCTCTTTGCCTCCAGCCTCAGGACTCTCAGATACCTCAGGAGTTAAGGCCGTTGAATCAGCCTTAGTTTCTTCCACTTTGGCCTTCTTTGATTTCGAAGGCTCAACCGACGACTTCCTTCTCTTCTTATTCTCTTTGTCAGGTTTCGGGGTATCAGCTCCCTCAGGTGGTGCCTCTCTCATCAAGGAGGCCTCTCCCTGGCCTGCACAAACACAAAATATAAACGCAGGGAATGAGGGTGTGATCGGTAATATTTCTTCTAAAAAGACTCAATTACAGCATGAGTAAGGACTCACTGTGGTTCTTTTCTTCCCATGGAGCCCCTGACAAATCGCACCACACGCGCTCAACATATGGGCAAATTGAATATAGCTGGCTAACCCAGCCTGAGAGATCCTTAACTGCATCGGGGTACACCGCGACAGCTGCATCAGCGGGGAGAGTCAGTTCATGGAGAAATTAATCCAAATGAAAAATAAAATACTTAACTAAAGTATCCACTTACGTTTCATGTTCCACTTTTTAGGGAACGGCATCCTTTTCGCTAGAATTACGTCCGAGGCACTAACTCGGACAAAACGGCTCATCCACCCTCTGTCCCTAACCTTGTCAGTACAAGCAAAAAAGGCTCTTGAGGCCCGGCGTTGGAGCTTAATCAGGCCATCACGGGAGAGTCAGGGGATGTACATTATGACCAAGTGGTCAAGGGTAAAAGGCACCCTATTGACCTTGTTTGCAAAATATCTGATCATATAAACAATGTGCCAAAACGACAGATGAATTTGGCCGAGAGTCACTCCATATTATTCGTATAAGTCGAGAATTGGGGGGTCTATTGAGGGCAAGGATGGCTCCACCGGGCCAAGGGTAAATGGATAAGTATACACACTAAGGAATCTGGCCTCGTATATTGTTATATCCTTTTACCGATAAGGAATCTTCACCAGCCCTGCATCCCCCACAGTAGCAGACTGCCTTCACCTTCTTGATTTCCGTTACTAAGCTAATATATCGGGACATGGGTTCACACCGTCTCGACTTCGAAGAAGGCTTATCGACCTTTAAATTTGAGGTCGTCTCGCGGGGTCTGGGGATGCACTCATCGAGACGAGGGGGTACTGTCGCTTTGCCCTTAGACAAGCGTGAAGAAGAAGAAGGCTTATCGCCTTGAGGGGCAGTGGTGGAAGTCTTCGCCATTCCTTTTGAAAGATTTTAAAAGGGAGAAAAAAATGTAATCAGAGAAAGAACGTAAGAGAGACGTAAGAGGAACTCTTTTGAATGCTTGAAGTTGCAGTGAAAAATATGAGGCGAAAGAAGAAGTATTTATAGGGGTCCATCATGTACGTTAGAGGATAATGTTTTTCGACGGAGCTGCAAATTTCAAGGGAGTCAGTATCGGAGCCGTCTTGGTATCAGAAACCGGTCATCATTATCCAGTGTCTACAAAACTCAGGTTCCCCTGCACCAACAATATGGCGGAATATGAAGCTTGCATATTAGGGGTCAACTTGGTCGTTGGCATGAATATTCAGGAACTACTGGTGATCAGTGATTCAGACCTGCTGATAAATCAAGTACAAGGAGAGTGGTCTACCAAGAACACCAAGATACTACCATATCTACATCATGTACAAGAGATAAAGAAGAGGTTCACACAAATAGAAATACGACATTTTTCCACAATTCAGAATGAGTTTGCAGACGCATTGGCCACCTTGTCATCAATGATACAACATTCAGACAAGAATGTCATCAATCCCATTCCGGTGAGGTTCCATAATCAGCCGGCATATTGTGATCACGTTGAAGAGGAAACGGATGGAAATAGCTGGTTCCATGAAATCAAAGAATATTTTGCAAAAAGAGAATTCTGTATAGAAGGACTCCTAATCTAAGTTTGTTAAGGTGTGTTGACACCAAAGAGGCTTCCAAATTGCTCGAAGAAATACATGCCGGAACCTGCGACCCACATATGAACGGTTTTGTCTTAGCCAAGAAGATATTCAGGGCTGGATACTTTTGGATGACTATGGAAATAGATTGCATTCGATATGTCCGAAATTACCACCAATGCAAGATACATGCAGACATGATAAGGGTACCGCCAAACGAGCTTAATGCAACAAGCTCACCTTGGCCTTTTTCTGCCTGCGGAATGGATGTCATTGGGCCAATAGAACCCACTGCTTCAAACAGACACATGTTCATTTTAGTGGCCATCGACTACTTCACTAAATGGGTTGAAGCCGCATCATATAGAGTTGTGACCAGAAAGTCGTCGCAGATTTTGTCATAGATCGGATTGTTTGCCGATTTGCGATTCCATAGTCCATCATCACTGACAATGTCGCCAATCTCAATAGTGGTATGATGAAATCCATGTGTGAAACGTTCAAAATCAATCACAAGAATTCCACAACATACATGCCTCAAATGAATGGAGCCGTGGAGGCTGCCAACAAGAACATCAAGAAGATACTAAGGAAAATGGTGGAGAATCACAAGCAATGGCACGAGAAATTCCCATTTTCCTTACTGGGATACCGTACCACGGTTCGCACATCAACCGGGGCAACTCCTTATCTGCTGATTTATGGTACCGAAGCTGTCATTCGCCTAGGTAGAAATTCCTTCTTTGAGGATCATACAAGAAGCAGAACTCAGCAACGCAGAATGGATAAAGAGACGCCATGAGCAATTAGCCCTCATAGACGGAAAGATAGTGAATGCATTATGCCATGGACAGCTTTATCAGAATAGAATATCTAGATCTTTCAACAAAAGGGTCAAACCAAGACAGTTCACACCGGGGCAGCTGGTGCCTAAAGGGATCTTTCCATATCAAGATGAAGCCAAATGGAAATTCTCTCCCGACTGGCAAGGTCCCTAGATGGTTCACAGAGTATTGACAGGAGGAGCACTCATACTCGCAGAAATGGATGGAGAAATCTGGTCGAAGCCTATCAATTCAGATTCAGTCAAAAGATACTACGTGTAAACTATCTCTATTTCTTTTTATGATGTAAATTGAACTACGCTCGACATTATTCCCACTTAAGAGGGGATACGTAGGCAGCCCTGTGGGTTTGGTCACAATTCAATAATGTTTCTATCTTCCCCTCAATTTAGAAACTAGGGCAGGATTTTGAGAAGGACCCTCAAACTTCCGAAGTAAGTTCAGCCAACCGCAGCATACTGAATAGCTAGAAAGTCACTTGGTTAACTAGGGCAGAATTTTGAGGAGGAACATCAAAATTATATGGCAAAGGAAGTCACAATATCTCTAATAATTTCATAGTTATTGGTTTATCTAATTAATTTCTAAATTACATATTACTATGTCTTCGAAAACTATACATGCATGCTTTTGAAAAGAAACTTTATTTTTTAGCCAAATGCTACCCATGGTAACTTGAACAAGACCCGTGGGCGGAGTGGAGTAGATCGAGCAAGCAAAGACACGAACCAACCTCCCCCACAAAACTCATGAATTTTCTTTGGATGCAGGGAAAAGTCATCATCATAGGCATCGGCTCAGCAACACAATTGCTATACACAAAAAACATTGCCAGCTAAGAAAACTTCACTATTACTCTTACATTTGCATAAGACTAAGCCCTGACCCAATCCTTACATGAGGCTAAGACCTGCCTCCCTATTTGGATAAGGCTAAGCACTTCCTTCTCTTTGCATGAGACCAAGAACTGTCTCAAATCCTCGCATGAGGCTAAGCCTTGCCTCCCTATTTACATAAGGCTAAGCACTGCCTTCTCTTTGCATGAGACTAAGCTCTGTCTCAATTCTCGCATGAGGATAAGCCTTGCCTCCGTATTTGTATGAGGCTAAGCCATGCCTCCCTATGTCTAAGCACTGTCTTAAATCCTCTCATGAGGCTAATACCTGTCTCCCTATTTGCATAAGGCTAAGCACTGCTTTCTCTTTGCAAGAGACTAAGCTCTGTCTCAGTTCTTACATGAGGCTAAGCCCTGCCTCCCATATGCATAAGGCTAAGCATTTCCTTCCCCTTGCATGAGACTATGCCATGTCTCAATCCTTGCATAAGGCTAAGCCTTGCCTCCATATTTGTATAAGGCTAAGCATTGCCTTCTCCTTGCATGAGGCAAAGCCATGCCTCACATTCTGCATAAGGCTAAGCACTACCTTCTATTTGCATGAGGCTAATCCCTATCTCAATCCTTGCAATAGGCTAAGACTTGCCTCCATATTTGGATAATTCTAAGCACTGCCTTCTCCTTGCATGAGACTAATCCATGTCTCAATCCTTGCATGAGGCTAAGCATTGCCTTCTCTTTGCATGTGACTAAGCACTGTCCCGAATCTTGCGCGAGACTAAGCATTGTCTCTCTTTGCATAAAAACAAATATTGCTATATCCTAAGCCTTCATTGTTCTCTTCTCTCGGGCTAAGCTCTGCCCTCAACTTTATGCAAGACTAAGCTCTGTCGTGTTATCACTTTTAGCATCATGTCTCTGCACCTCATGTGCTGAAATATAGCCAACTTGTCCGAAGGCGTCATAGTCTTAAGGCATTATCCTCATAGTCGAAAGACATCATGTCATGGCCTGAGGATCTCTTAAAACTTGCACATCATTATTTAAAGGCATCATGGTTTGAAGGCACCATCTTCATGGCCCGAACATTATTCCACGACCTGCAAATCCCTTACCACACAATTCATGGCCCGGGACATCCTGGTCTAAGGACTTCATCCTCACAGTCCAAAGATAGTCTTCATGGTCCGAAGGGAATTTGCATCATGTCTAAATTTACGCAATAATTTATATATATGTGCTTGTAGTATATTTTTGTAAATTTGCAGGTGATCCAGAAAGTAACCGTTATCCCAACAGGAGCAATCCCGCTCCAGTTCCCATTCACATCTTTCAAATATTTTCAAACGTAACCGTTCATCATCCGTTACCCAGCCTCATTTACCCATAATCGTTTCAAACCCCAATTAACCCTACTTGGAACATTTGGTTCGTCCTTGCAACGACTCCATTGGTTTATTCCATCATTGGATCCAGAACTACACATGGCCTGATTCCTGTAAAACCAGGGATATGTAGGCAGCTCAGAAACCGGAGTGCGGCCTATATCTTTCACATCAGCCTTGATTTTTTAGACTTTAATACTACACAATAATATAAGTTAATTGTGTAGTACCCAATTTTCGAGTGCTGTCTAATAAGAAGAACTTGGTTCTTCTTTGTGTACTACTTTCTACTATTGCGGAATAATTAAAGCAGTAAAGTAAAGACACAGAGATTTTTACGTGGAAAACATCTGGCTCAAAAGGTGAAAAAACCACGACCTACTCCTCAGTAGGATTTTCTCAAACTCTTCACTAAAACTCTGAGCCAAAACGGACTTACAAAATAAACTCTTTTGTAATCCTAGGACTAACTCTAATCCTCTTTGTATCAACTAGCCTCTAGCTAATTTCTACAGATTTCAAGCTAACTCTAACTTGAACAATGTGTACCTATTACAATTGCTTCTATGAAAGCTGAAAAGATACAATGTTAAAACTCCTACTACAATCAACTAGACTCAATACACAAACAATGGAACTGTTTCTTCTAGTTGAACTGTAGCCTTTGTATCGCACAACAATTCTGCTTGCAAAATATCTCTGGGACTTTTGCTTCAGATCTTGATTCACTTTAGTACTTGTGCGTCCTAATATTTCAGCAGTAATACATAGAGTATTTATAGAGTCCGTTTGTTGAGTCCATGATTCAATTCTAATCCAAATCTTCCTAGATAAACGAGTTTGATTGTAACTCAACTTCCTTCCTCTATTTCTGTCCTGGCTGAAATCACCTTCTGTCATCTTTATCAGTTTGCAACCTTTTTGTATTAGAAGACATTCTCCTAGTTCTTTGATAATCATCAAACGCTGATGTCTCCTATGCAAGTATGATTCTTGTGCCAACTGTTCCGTTCAGATGTGTGTGCTATGATGGACCTAGTTCAACTTTGTCATCTTTTGTCAATCTTCAAAACCCATTCAGTGACATGGGCCAACAAATTCCCTCTTTTTGATAATGACAAACTCTATGCTTTTATCTTGTATACACTTTAAACACTTTGTATATTTTTAAGCATTAATCATCAAGAACCAGGGTCATTATGATAATTTTTGAAAACACAATCAATCTTCCCCCTTTTGGCATCATCGAAAAGTTGCAAAATGATACTTACCAGTTTTTTAATTCTTACTCATGGACAATTTAGGCAACTGCAGATGCAAACATGATTAATCAACACAAGAAACCAATAATGTAAGCTAAATTAGAAATTGAGACATTTTCAAAACAACAAGCTTTCATTGATTAACAGTGATGATCAGCACCAAAACAGATTAAAATCAAGAACAACCAAAACATGAACAAAACAGAAATAAAAACTGAAACTAAAAACAGGTAAACATCCCAAACTGGGTCATAGATGGTATTGGAGGGGGTAGCACTAGACATTTCTAAGGCAGGGGTAGTGCAGATGAGACTGGATTCTTGGTTTGTAGAAGGGACAACATTTGGTGTAAAACACCTTCATTTTTCTCCTTCTCTTTAGCTAACTCAGCTTTGAGAGCATTACGCTCACCTTCCACCTCAATCAAGCGAGACTTCAATCGAAGGATATCCATATCCTTTAACTCGCTTTCTTGCACAAGGGTACGAACCTTGCTGTTGACTGGTTGCTTCCGAGATGAACCAGGTTCATCTTCCGGGGCATTGACAATATAATCACAAGACAGCAGAGTGTCCTTTCCAAAGTAATCCTTAGCAGTAGCCATCTCAGCCTTCTTTGTAGGAACTCCAAAATGAGCAAGAACTGCAGTCAGAATAAAGCCATAGGGAATTGCATGGGCTTTGGTGCCATTCACCACTCTGTCCAAGAGCTGGATGATAAAAGTTGGCCAATTGATCTGCTTGCCTCTGTACAGACACTCCATGAGGGTTAAGTCCATGTAGTTCACAATGTGTCGTCGTTCTTGTCTGGGCAGCATAAATTTGATCACAAATTCAAAGAACAGCTTGTGCTCAGGCTTCATCTCACTTTTGAACACATCCCTGGGTTCTATCTCCTTCTCATTGTTGCAGAAGAATCGGGTAATACTGATAGCTGAGGACATTCCATCAAAGCAAGGCCATCTCTCCCTTGTATAGTCTTCATAGCCCTCAGATGGAATATCTAGAATGACTCCTAGTTCTTGAGCATCAAAGGAGACTTCAACTACCTTGACCAACGAGGTAACCCTACCTCCAATCACTGTTGCATTCCCCATGAACTCAACAATCTCATTCCTGACCTGCCTGCCTTCCATGCGAAGGACTATGTCCTTCCAGTCCTGCACTGCCATAAAATTCAGTAAATACCTCATACCAGGCTCCTCCAAATCCTTCAACAACTTCCCCTTCAACATATGTCTCTTGCCAAACATGGCAACTCTGTCAGTAGACACTTCTCCAACCTCCTTCTCTTCATCTCCACTCCATTCCGGATCATCATCCCTCTTCACAATCTTAACTTTCTTCACTTTCTTTTTCTTGGACCTTGTCCTTGTAGAGGTACTCGCAGTGGGAGTAGACACAGTAGCTGACTTCTTTGGGGAAGTCTTGGTCTTTTTAGGCTTGGGTGTCTTGAAAATCACTGGAGCAGCCTCCTCTTCTTGTTGGACCAGGTCCAATACCTCTTGATCAACATTAGCCTCAACAGGCTCCCCTACCTTTGCTTTTCCCTTCTCTGCCCTTTTTCTTTTGCTCTCTTGCAAAGCTTTTTCCAACTTCTCCTCCTCTTCTCGTACAGTATTTCTTGTAGCTCGTACCCTTGTAACAGGGACACTAACAGACTCAGCAGTCTTCCTTTTCTTTGAAGGAACTAAGGCTTTAGACTTTCTGGACTTTGGAGTCCTTCTCTTCTTGGGGTTGTATGAGTACCCCAACTTCTTCAGTCTTTCAGCCAAAGTTTCTTCCCCAGAAGAAACGCGTTCATCTATCTCCTTCATTAGCTTTTCCAACCCAGCAATAACTTCCTCAACTTCATTAGTTCCCCCTATCACCATGACATCATCTTCAAGATTTTCAAGAATGGGGCCACAAATTGCAAGCGTGGTACCATCCTCCTCGGGTCCCCTCACACCTGCATCTCCCTTGCTCTCAAGGATTTTCTCTTTCCCAGATTTTCTTTGCCTTTTAGGCACTTCAACATCCACCACAGACCCCACCAACAAGAATCGTTGATCAGCAGTATTTATTTCAGAGATAACATCAAAATTACCTTTCTCAACACTGGTTGAACCAGGTGCTTCATCTTCATTTGCTGATTTGAATGATTCATCAGACGATTCTGGTTTGGAGCCTTCTTCAGCATGCAATAATTCTTCCAAGAATTTGGATCTTGAACCAGAAGCCACAGTTTTACGTGCAAGAACTTTTACATGACGAGGCTTGGGGGCTGGGGTAGGGTTTAGTGTGGGTTCTGGGGCATCGTGATGTTCAGGGGTTACAGAATTCTTAGAAGATTCAGAACTAAAGACTGGTGGAGAATCAGATTCATAGACTCCTTCATCATAATCCCGATTTTGAGAATCAGAGGAAGCATACGACATGGTTTTAATTTTTTAGAGAAAAAGAGGGCAAGAGGCAGTAGAGATTTTAGTGTTGGGTGAATTGAAAAAGGTTCCACTCTTGCTTTATGGCATAAAGGGTAATGATGGCCTTTTTATAAAATGTGGCCGGGGTAATTGTACCGGAAGAGTATTAACTCAAGTTGAATTCTAATCGCTACAGAATTGTCATTGATTAGACATTGATTGGACAGTTACTATCCCCCTAAAACTAGGCTAATTAAGTGAGATAGGACTTCTTGAAACTGGTTCAATTTGGGTAAGTGCAGAGTATTTGATTTTGAACCATAAGTATATAGAATCATGCTCATGTATGACTGTACTTGAATTAATACATGTATGAAGATGAGAACGTACCTTGTCAGTCATGTAAACCAGCATGGATGAACCAGGTTCATCCTGATAAATTCTTTATTTTTGCCTCAATTCACAAAAATAGAGAGACATCATTAGCAACTAGGGAATCATATTAATACAAGGCAAAAGAGTATGGCAATAAAGACATAATGCTGAGCAATGGTTAATCTGATTAAGTACCTAATTAAATTTTCTAGCCAAATTTATTTATTTATATTTTTTTTTCAAACTTTTTATTTTTGTTTTTCAATTAGGTGATCTTAATCATCCCTAATTCAAGCATGTTTCTATCATAATGCTCTCTACTTAGCGCTTTGGTAAATATATCAGCGATTTGACGATCAGTAGCACAAAATTCGATTGAGATAATTTATTTCTCATAGTTATCCCTTAGGAAGTGGTGCCTAACATCTATGTGCTTAGTTCTTTTGTGATTAACCAGGTTCTTCGTCATACTAATTGCACTACTGTTATCATAGAAAATAGGAATGCATCCCACATCAATACCAAAATGTTGGCCCATATCACTTAATGGGTTTTGAAGATTGACAACATGTGTCCAGTTGAACCAGGTCCATCATAGCACACACTTCTATATAAAGCAGTTGGATCGCAAATCGTACAAATCTAGGAGATATTAGAGTTTGCTTAATATCAAAGAACTAAGAGAATGTCTCCTAATACGAAAAGGCTGCAAATTGATAGAAAAGACAGAAGTTGATTTCAGCTAGGACAGGAGTAGAGGAAGGAAGTTGAGTTACAATCAAACTTGTCTACCAAGGAAGAGTTGGATCAGAATTGTATCATGGACTCAACAAACAGACTCTATAAATAATCCAAGTATTACTTCTGAAAGAGACGACGCACAAGTACAAAAGTGAATCAAGTTCTGAAGCAAAAGTTCAAAAGGTTTTGCAAGCAGAATTGTTGTGCGATACAAAGGCTACAGTTCAACTAGAAGGAACAGTTTCATTGTCTGTATATCGAGTCTAGTTGTTTGTAGTAGGAGTTTAAATATTGTATCTTATCAGCTTTATTAGAAGCAAATTGTAATAGGTACAAATTGATCAAGTTAGAGTTAGTTGAATTCTGTAGAAATTAGCTAAAGGATAGTTGATACAAAGAGGATTAGAGTTAGTCCGAGGATTACAAAAGAGTTTATTTTGTAAGTCCGTTTTGGCTCAGTGGTTAGTGAAGAGTTTGAGCAAATCCTACTGAGGAGTAGGTCGTGGTTTTTTCNTTAATTATTCCGCAAACTGTAGTAAGTAGTAGATTAAGAAGAACTAGGTTCTTTTTATTAGACAGCACTCAAAAATTGGGTACTGCACAATTAACTTATAATATTGTGTAGTATTGAAGTCTAAAACAACAATTGGTATCAGAGCACGTTATCCTTGAAGAGGCTAACACCTATGAAAAGATCAAGATGAGTGCACCACCTAGGAACTGGGAAGGACAATCAAATTCAAGGCCACCACTCTTCAACGGGCATTACTATTCTTGGTGGAAGAATAGAATGAAGGATCACCTTATTGGAGAGGACTATGAACTCTGGGACATAGTCACTGATGGACCACTTGCAACAATGAAGAAAACTGCTGAAGGAGTAGATGTGCCTAAAACTAGGGCTGACTGCACAGCTGAGGATCTGAAGAAACAGGAGAAGAATGCCAAGGCCAGGAAGTGGCTAGTGTGTGGACTAGGCCCAGATGAATACAGCAGAATCCAAAGCTGCACCACTGCCAAGAAAATCTGGGATACTCTACAAGTGGCACATGAAGGAACAACTCAAGTGAAGAGGTCTAGAGGTACATTGCTATATTCTCAGTATGAAACCTTCACTATGAAGGAAGGAGAAACAATTCATGAGATTTACACAAGGTTCACAACCTTGACAAATGAGCTCAAGTCTCTTGGAAGAGTTATCCTTGAAGAAGACAAGGTTGAGAAGATCCTGACAAAGGTTTTGCCTATCTCTTGGGAAAGCAAGATAACTGCCATTCAGCAATCTAAAAATATTGCAACCCTTAGCCTAGATGAGTTGATTGGCAACCTTACTGCTTATGAACTTAGAAGGCAGACCATGAAAATGGATGCCCCAAAGAAAGAAAGAAGTCTAGCACATAGGATCATAGAGGGAGAAGATTTGGAGGACGATAAGATGGCCATGATCACCAAAGAATTCAGAAACTTTCTCATGAGGAAGAAAGGCATCTCTAGAAGAGGAAACTTCAACAAGGCAAAGGCTCCTGAAAAGCCAGCTAATGAGGGATGCTACAAGTGTGGAAAAACTGATCATCTCATCAAGAACTGCCCCCAGTGGGAAGTAGAGTGGAGGAAGGAGAGATATGAAAGAAAGAACAGGAAGAAGGAACTGGTCCAACCCAAGAAAACTACTATAAAGGCTATGGTTGCTGCTTGGGGGGAAAGTTCAGATGAAGAATCAAAAAATGATGAGACAGAAGATCAAGCTCTCATGGAGATGGGAGAATCTGATGAGGAGAATTATGAAGAACCTCAGGTAAGTATCTCACATCTTAAAATAAAAATAAAGTTTCTATCTAAGGAGAAACTCTCTGAGTTGCTGCTTGACATAATTGATGATTCTGAGGAGACCTCTAAAGATAATGAACAACTATTTAAAGAGTGTGCAATGCTGAGAGCAAAAAGCATGGACCTGGAAATAAGAGTCAGTGAATTTGAAAAGAAAAACACTGTCTCGATGAACCAGGTTCATCCACTCGAAACTGAGATTCTAGAACTCAAATCTGAGAATTTAAAGTTAAGACTGGGATCCAGTAAAAAGGTAGTTGATCACTCTCATGCGAAGCTAGAAGAATACTTAGGTAAACTGAAAGATAAAATGTATGCCAAAGATGAGCAGATAAAGTCTCTTAAAGAAGAACTTAGCAAAGTCAAACATGAATTTGATAGAACACGTAAGTGGAATAAGTCTTCTGATGCTTTAATATGGCTCCAAGAGAATCATAGTAGCAACCGGAGAGGGCTTGGTTTTGGGATCCAAATACCTAAATGGGATCCTAAAAGCATGTATCTCACTCTCCTTGAAAATAAAATTTGCACCCATTGTGGGAAGACTGGCCGCTCTAAATATGAATGTTCTGCAAAAGAAAAGGCTAGTCAGAAAAATGAGAGATTCATTAAAAAGAAAAATTGGCTACCAAATTGGGCCAGAAAAAATCTGATTCATCCATGCTCTCATGGAAAGGGACGCAAACTAGTTTGGGCTCTTAAAACTAACCCCTGATTTCTTTTGAAGGTACAAGTGAAGGGAAGCATCCAATTTTGGTTTTTGGATAGTGGCTGTTCTAAGCATATGACAGGGAACAAGGAACGATTCCTTTCACTTGAAAACCTCAAAGGAGGAAATGTCTCCTTTGGAAGCGGAAAGAAAGGTGAAATAATAGGGGTCGGCAAGGTAGGTAAAGATGATACACGTTCAATTGAACATGTGTATCTGATAGATGGCCTGAAATATAGCTTTATCAGTGTGTCACAATTGTGTGAAAGAGGTAACCTTGTCGCTTTTACTTCCACGAAATGTTTTGTGATAAACCTGCTTACTGACAAGATTGTTTTGTAGGGAAAAAGAATGAACAATATCTATGTCATTGACTTGTCCACAATGTTTGACAATGAACTCATTTGCCTTAGTGTGTTGGACAGTGATCCCCTCCTGTGGCACAAAAGACTTGGTCATGCAAGTCTAACTCAACTGAACAAGCTGGTCTCTAAGGACTTAGTGGTAGGGCTTCCTAACATTAAGTTCAAAGAAGACAAGGTTTGTGAGGCATGTGCAAGGGGGAAGCAGGTAAGGTCTTCTTTCAAAAGTAAGAAAATGGTCAGTACCACCAGGTCGTTGGAACTGGTTCATATGGATCTCTGTGGTCCCATGAGAACTCTAAGTAGAGGTGGAAAGAGATATGTTATGGTACTAGTAGATGATTTCTCAAGGTTCACTTGGACCTTTTTCTTGGCATCGAAGGATGAATCATTTGTAATGTTCACCTCATTTGTCAAGAAGATTCAGAATCAATTAAGACATCAACTAGTATCCATTAGATCTGACCATGGTACTCAGTTTGAGAATGCTAAGTTTGCTGAGTTCTGTGATGAACATGGTGTGAATCACAATGTTTCTGCTCCTAGAACTCCACAGCAAAATGGGGTTGTTGAAAGGAAAAACAGAACTCTTGAAGGCATGGCAAGAACCATGCTTCTATCAAGCAAACTTCCTCACAGCTTCTGGGCTGAAGCAATTAACACGGCATGTTATATTATCAATAGATGCATGACCAGACCTCTGGTAGAGAAAACTCCCTATGAATTACTTAAAGGGAGAAAGCCCAACATATCCCATCTTAGGGCTTTTGGATGCAAGTGTTATGTGCATAATAATGGCAAAGATTCTTTAGGAAAATTTGATCCCAGAAGTGATGAGGGAGTGTTCTTGGGATATTCTACACATAGCAAAGCTTATAAAATATACAATAAAAGAACTATGTGTGTAGAAGAAAGTGTACATGTTGTCTTTGATGAAACTAACACTTTATCTGAGAGACAGGAACCAGAAGATGAGGAGCTTGGACCGGTGAGGAGTAATGACTACATTGAAGCACCTATCGGAGATGGAACAGGTCCAACAACCCCACGCAACTTGACAGCGGGAATCTCTCATGAAAATACTGGTCCTGATCCTATTCCACAGCTACAAGACAACTTGGAACAATCCAGAAGTGAACAACTGGCTCTTAAACCACACAGATATCAGAGTTCTCACCCTCTTGAGAACATCATAATAGACCTGAGATCTGGAATCAAAACTAGATCCTCCTGGAAAAATGTGTGTGCGTTTGATGCATTCATATCCATGATTGAACCAAAGAACATTGATGAAGCCCTGAAAGATGCTGACTGGGCAACTGTTATGCAAGAGGAGTTGAATCAATTTGAAAGAAGTCAAGTATGGCACTTGGTACCCAGACCATTGGACAGATCAATAATTGGCACCAAGTGGGTCTTCAGGAATAAACTCGATGAGGATGGAACTGTTACTAGAAACAAGGCAAGACTGGTTGTTCAAGGATACAACCAAGAAGAGGGAATTGATTATGATGAGACCTTTGCTCCTGTGGCAAGATTGGAGGCAATCAGACTTCTTATAGAATTTGCTGCACACATGGAATTCACTTGGCATCAGATGGATGTAAAGAGTGCTTTTATAAATGGCTATTTGAAGGATGAAGTATTTGTAAGACAACCTCCTGGCTTTGAAAGCAAAGAATCACCTGATCATGTATATAAACTTGATAAGGCTCTCTATGGTCTCAAGCAAGCACCTAGAGCTTGGTACGAGAGATTGTCAAAATTCCTGCTGGAACATGGGTACAAACGAGGCAAAATAGACAGTACTTTGTTCTTAAAGGAAAAGGGAAAAGATCTTCTGATTGTACAAATTTATGTTGATGATATCATATTTGGGGCAACAACTGAGAAGCTCAGCAAGGAATTTGCTACACTAATGGGGAGTGAGTTTGAAATGAGTATGATGGGTGAGCTAACCTTTTTCTTAGGTCTGCAAATCAAACAAACTCCGCATGGAACAATGATTCATCAGCAAAAGTATGTGAGAGAACTCCTCAAGAAGTTCATAATGAAAGATTCAAAGGAGATAGATACCCCAATAGCCACAGCTAGAAAATTAGATGTGGATGAACCTGGTGCATCTGTTGATCGGAAGACGTACAGAGGGATGATTGGATATCTACTATATCTTACTACAAGTACACCTGATATCGTGCTCAGTGTGGGACTATGCGCTAGGTTTCAAGCCAATCAAAAGGAGTCCCATCTCACTGCATTGAAGAGAATCTTGAGATATTTGAAGGGCACTACTGATTTGTGCCTTTGGTATCCTAAAGGTAGTAATTTTGACCTTGTAGGATATGATGATGCTGATTATGCAGGTTTCATGGTTGACGGGAAAAGTACTTCAGGTATGGCTCACCTTTTGGGCTCCTGCCTTGTATCTTGGGCTACCAAGAAACAAAATTCAGTAGCCTTGTCTACTGCTGAGGCTGAATATGTGGCTGCAGCCTCTTGTTGTGCTCAGTTGCTGTGGATTAAGAAGTAACTCCTAGACTTTGGCATAGATGTAGGATGCATTCCTATTTACTATGATAACACTAGTGCTATTAGTATGACTAAGAACCCGGTTCATCACAAGAGAACTAAGCACATAGATGTTAGGCACCATTTCTTGAGGGATAATTATGAGAAGGGGATGATCTCAATTGAAGTCTGTGCCACTAATCATCAAATTGCTGATATATTACCAAAGCATTAAGTAGGGAGCATTATGAGAGAAACATGCTTGAGTTAGGGATGATTAAGATCACCTATTGAAAAAAAATGGGGAGAAAGTTTTATGGCTAGAAATGTTAATTAGGGTATTCAATCAGATTAATCATTGCTCAGCACTATGTCTTTGTTGTCATACTCTTCTGCCATGTATTAATATGATTCCCTAATTGCTAATGATGTTTCTCTATTTGTGAATTGAGGCAAAATGAAGTTTCTTTTAGGATGAACCTAGTTCATCCATACTGGTTTACATGACTGACAAGGTACGTTTTCATCTCCATACATGTATTAATTCAAGTACAGTCATACATGAGTAGGACTTTATTCTTTCATGGTTCAGTTCAAATTCTTGTACTTACCCAAAATGAACCAGTTTCAAGAAGTTCCGTCTCATTAAATTAGCCTAGTTTTAGGGGGAAAGAAACGGTCTAATCAATGTCAAATCACTGACATACCTTAATCGATTAGTATCCTACTTGTGTTAATTCTCGTCCGTTACGATTACCCCAGCCACAAGTTATAATAAGCCATCATTACCCATAGTGAATAAAGCTATAGACGATCCCTGTTCAAGTCATTCAACACTCAAATCTTCACTGTCTTTTGCCCTTTCTTCTTTTCTCTCAAAAATTAAAAATGTTGTCTGCTTCATCTGATTCTCAAAATCGTGACTACGATGAAGGAGTATATGAGTCTGATTCCCCACCGGTATATAGTTCTGAATCATCTGATACACCTGAAACCCCTGAATACCATGAGGTTCTTAGACCCACACCAAACCCTATTCCAGCTCCAAAACCCCGTCGGGTCAAGGTTCTTGCACGAAAATCTGTGGCTTCAGGGTCACGAGCAAAGTTCTTGGAAGATTTGTTACAGGCTGAAGAAGAACCCAAACCTGATTCATCCAGTGAATCATTTAAATATGCACAAGAGGACGATGCACTTGGTTCGTCAAGTGCTGAGAAAGGTAATACTGATGTTACCTCTGTGTTAAATTTTGAAACTAGATTTGTGCTGGTTGGGACTGTGGTGGATGTGGAAGTTCCAAGAAGGCCAAGAAAAACTGGGAAAATTAGTGTGAATGAGGGAGATGCAGGTGTGAGGGGTTATGGGAAGGATGGTTCCACACTCAGTATTTGTGGCCCCATTCCTGATAATCTTGAAGATGATGTCGTAGTTTTAGGGGGAACTAATGAAGTGGAGGATGCTGCTACTGGATTAGAACAGCTTATGAAGGAAATAGATGATCATGTTTCTTCTGGGGAAGAAACCTTGGCTGAGAGAGTTAAGAAAATGGGGGACTCATACAACCCCAAGAAAAGGAGGACTCCTAAGTCCATCAAGTTTAAGGCCTCAAAGAAGAGGAAAACCGATGAGTCTGTTGATGTACCTGTTCCAAGGGTACGAGCTACAAGATATACTATTCGTGAAGAAAAGGAAAATATGGAAAAAGCTCTTAAAGAGAGCAAAAAAAAAGAGCTGAGAAAGGGAAAGCGAAAGTAGGGGAGCCTGTTGAGGCTATTGTTGTTGATGAGATGTTGGACCTGGTCCAACAGAATGAAGAGGTTACTCCGGTGGTGGTCAAGACACCAAAGGCAAAATTGACAAAGACTTCCTCAAAGAAGTCTGCACCTATGACTTCTACCACCGTGGGTACATCTACAAGGACACGGTCCAAGGTAAAGTTGAAGAAGAAAGTTCAGATTGTTGAGAAAGATAATGATCCTGATTGGAGTGGAGATGATGAGAAGGAGGTTGGAGAAGTGTTGATGGACAGAGTTGCCATGTTTGACAAGCGACATATTTTGAAGGGAAAATTGATGAAAGACCTGGAGGAGTCAGGCATGAGGTACTTAGTGGATTTTCTGGCAGTTCAAGGATGGAAGGACATGGTCCTTCGCTTGGAGGGCAGGCTAGTCAGAAATGAAGTAGTTGAATTCATGGGGAATGCAACTGTGATTGGAGGAAGGGTTACATCATTGGTCAGGGGAGTTGAAGTATCTTTGGATGGCCTTGCTTGGATGGAATGGCCTCAGCACTTAATATCACAAGATTCTTTTGTCACAATGAAGAAGAGCCTGAGCCAAGGGCAGTGTACAAAAGCGAGATGAAGCCTGAACATAAGCTGCTCTTTGAGTTTGTGATTAAATTTCTGCTGCCAAGACAAGAGCGAAGGCACATTGCAAACTATATGGATCTAACGCTCATGGAGTGCCTATATAGAGGCAAGCAGATCAATTGGCCATCTCTGATCATTCAGCTCTTGGACAGGGTGGTAAATGGCACCAAGGCTCATGCGATTCCTTATGGATTTATACTTACTGCAGTTCTGGGTCATTTTGGAGTTCCCACAAAGAAGGTTGAAATGGATACTGCTAAGGATTTCTTTGGGAAGGACACTTTGCTGTCTTGTGATTACACTGTCAGGTCCCCGGCATATGAACCTGGTTCATCTCGGAAGCAACCGGTTAACAGCAAGGTCCGTACTCTGGTGAGCGTGATGCTCTAAAAGCTGAATTAGCCAAGGAGAAGGAGAAAAATGAGGGTGTCTTACACCAAATATTGTCTCTTCTCCAAACCAAGAGTCCTGCCTCGTCTGCACCACCCCAAACTTAGTAATTTCTAGAACTACCCCCTCCTATCCTTTCAAGTGCCCAGTTCGGGACTGTGTTTAGTTGTTTGTTTCAGTTTTTATTCTGTCATACTCATGTTTTGATTGTCTTTGTTTTAATATGTTTTAGTGTTGATCAACCATGTTAAGTAAATGAAAGCTTGGTGTTTTGTAAATGTCTCTATTTATGATTTCGCTTACATTTTTGGTTTCTTGTGTTGATTAATCATGTTGCACCTGCAGTTGCCTAAATTGGCCATGAGTAAGAATTAATTACTGGTAAGTATCACTTTGCAACTTTTTGATGATGCCAAAAGGGGGAAGATGTGCTCCAGTTATTGTTTTTCATTTTTCGAATTTTTTTTTGAAGTGATATGATATTTATAACCTAATGAACCTGGTTCTTGATGATTAATGCTCACAAAAATACAAAGTGTTGGATGTGTATACAGGACAAATGCACAGAGTTTTTCATCATCAAAAAGGGGGAATTTGTTGGCCCATATCACTGAATGGGTTTTGAAGATTGACAACATGTGTCCAGTTGAACCAGGTCCATCATAGCACACACTTCTATATAAAGCAGTTGGATCGCAAATCATACAAATCTAGGAGATATTAGAGTTTGCTAAATATCAAAGAACTAAGAGAATGTCTCTTAATACGAAAAGGCTGCAAATTAATAGAAAAGACAGAAGTTGATTTCAGTTAGGATAGGAATGGAGGAAGGAAGTTGAGTTACAATCAAACTTGTCTACCAAGGAAGAGTTGGATCAAAATTGTATCATGGACTCAACAAATGGCCTCTATAAATAATCCAAGTATTACTTCTGAAAGAGACGACGCACAAGTACAAAAGTGAAACAAGTTCTGAAGCAAAAGTTCCAGAGGTTTTGCAAGCAGAATTGTTGTGCGATACAAAGGCTACAGTTCAACTAGAAGGAACAGTTTCATTGTCTGTATATCGAGTCTAGTTGATTGTAGTAGGAGTTTAAATATTGTATCTTATCAGCTTTATTAGAAGCAAATTGTAATAGGTACAAATTGATCAAGTTAGAGTTAGCTTGAATTCTGTAGAAATTAGCTAGAGGCTAGTTGATACAAAGAGGATTAGAGTTAGTCCTAGGATTACCAAAGAGTTTATTTTGTAAGTCCGTTTTGGCTCAGTGTTTAGTGAAGTGTTTGAGAAAATCCTACTAAGGAGTAGGTCGTGGTTTTTTAACCTTTTGAGCCAGGTGTTTCCACGTAAAAATCCCTGTGTCTTTACTATTACTTCTTAATTATTCCGCAAACTGTAGTAAATAGTAGATTAAGAAGAACCAAGTTCTTCTTACTAGACAGCACTCAAAAATTGGGTACTGCACAATTAACTTATAATATTGTGTAGTATTGAAGTCTAAAACAACACAACATCCAAGAGTTGTTGCTTGATCCAGAGCAACTGAGCACAACAAGAGGCTGCAGCCACATATTCAACCTCAAGAATAGACAAGGATACTGAATTTTGTTTCTTGGTTGCCCAAGAGACAAGGCAGGAGCCCAAAGAGTGAGCCATGCCTGAAATACTTTTCCTATCAACCAGAAAACCTGCATAATCAGCATCAGCATATCCTACAAGGTCAAAATTACTACCTTTACTATACCAAAAGCACAAATCAGTGGTCCCCTTCAAATATCTCAAAATTCTTTTTACTGCAGTGAGATGGGAATCCTTTGGATTGGCTTGAAACCTAGCACATAGTCCCACACTCAACACAATATCAGTTCTACTTGCAGTAAGATAGAGAAGAGACCCAATCATTCCTCTGTACGTCTTTTGATCAACAGATGAACCAGGTTCATCCACAACCAATTTTGTAGCAGTGGCTATTGGGATATCTATCTCCTTTGAGTCCTCCATTTTGAACTTCTTGAGGAGTTCTTTCACATACTTCTGTATATGAATCATTGTACCATGAGGAGTTTGTTTGATCTGCAAGCCTAAGAAGAAGGTTAATTCTCCCATCATACTCATTTCAAACTCACTCCCCATTAATGTAGCAAATTCCTTGCTAAGCTTTTCAGTAGTTGTCCCAAATATGATATCATCAACATATATTTGCACAATCAGAAGATCCTTTCCCTTTTCCTTTAGGAAGAAAGTACTGTCTATTTTGCCTCGTTTGTACCCATGTTCCAGCAGAAATTTTGACAATCTTTCGTACCAAGATCTAGGTGCTTGCTTCAGACCATAGAGAGCCTTGTCAAGTTTATACACACGATCAGGTGACTCTTTGTTTTCAAAACCAGGAGGCTGTTTTACAAATACATCTTCCTTCAAATAGCCATTGGGAAAGTCACTCTTAACATCCATCTGATAGAGAGTGAATTCCATGTGTGCAGCAAATGCTATAAGAAGTCTGATTGCCTCCAATCTTGCCACAGGAGCAAAGGTCTCATCATAGTCAATTCCCACTTCTTGACTGTATCCTTGAACAACCAGTCTTGCCTTGTTTCTTGTAACGGTTCCATCCTCGTCGAGCTTGTTTCTAAAAACCCACTTGGTGCCAATTACTGCTCTGTCAAGTGGCCTGGGTACCAAGTGCCATGTCACGACCCAAATATCGATTCAGGTCGCGATGGCGCTCAATGGCGAGGTTAGGCCAGCCAATATAGAAACATTAAGTGTTATCATTCCCCGTTATGCAAATTTCCTCTTTTAACCAATTTTTAAACAGATATAAACATGATAATGGCGGTGATGTGAAATAAAACTACAAGTGCGGAATATCAACCAATAGGCATGTCGCATAACATATGTACAGCCAACAACCCAAAATATACACCACGTGTGTGCCAGGAACTAGTGTCACGAGTGCCACGGGAAACTACTAAATATACAATGACTACAATATATACAGAGTCTCCGTCTGAATGAAATGGACAGAGAAATATAACAAAAGAAATCCAGGGTGCTGCTAGGAAGTCGCCGGGAAAGCAGCTCACCGTGAAGTATGACCACGCTATCAAAATCTAGCATCGGCCTGATAATCAGACATGCCAGCCTCCGGACCTGTACAGTCAAGTACAGAAAGAAAAGAAAGTGCATCATGAGTACATATTAAATAAATATGTACCCAGTGAGTATCCCGCCTAAACTCGAAGAAGTAGTGACGAGAGGTCGACTCGATACTCACTAAGGTCCAGCAGTGATAACATATGATAGAATACGGCGAAATACAGTAGGCATGTCAGGGAAAATAAGCAACAAGTATATATATATCAAAGCAGAAAAATCCAAACAATTGATGAACTAAACAATAAAGCACTTTCAAGAGTAAGACCACCGAACGAAACAATAATCACAAATTCTTAGATCCGCCGTGGCGTACGGCCCGCTCCCATAAGGTACCTTCTACACTCGCCGTGGCGTACGACCCGATCCCATATTCATTTCAATATCTTTTCAACACTCCTGTGGCGTACGGCCTGATCCCATATATTTCATAATTTCTCAACACTGCCGTGGCGTACGGCCCGCTCCCATATATTTCACAATTTCTTTACAATTATGCCGTGGCGTACATCCCGCTCCCATATATTTCACAATTTCTTTACAATTATGCCGTGGCGTACATCCCGCTCCCATATATTTCACAATTTATTTTCAATTCCGTCGTGGCGTACGGCCCGCTCCCATAAGGTACCTTCTACACTCGCCGTGGCGTACGACCCGATCCCATATATTTCAAAATTCTTTTCAATTTCGCCGTGGCGTACGGCCCGATCCCATATATATTCAATTACTTTCAGCACTGCCGTGGTGTACGACCCGATCCCATATATTTCAAAATTCTTTTCAATTTCGCCGTGGCGTACGGCCCGCTCCCATATATTTCACAATTTCTTTACAATTATGCCGTGGCGTACATCCCGCTCCCATATATTTCACAATTTATTTTCAATTCCGTCGTGGCGTACGGCCCGCTCCCATATATTTCACAATTCTTTTCAATAAAGCCTCAGAAGAATAACATGATGCAAAACATAATTTCATAGTACATATGGCGTTACAATAAATCATATGAAGCATTACAAGGAAAACATATCAGGCATTACAAGAAAAGGCATATAAGGCATTACGAGAAAAACATACAAGGCATGATGTGGGCCTAACTACCCGGACGTAACAATAATAGCCGCTACGTACGAACTCTCGTCACTCGGCGCGTACGTAGCCCCCAAACAATTACACATAGCATATACATCACCTATGGGGATAATTCCCTCTTACAAGGTTAGAAAGGAGACTCACCTCGTGTCGAATCTACCCCTCGGACCACAATTGCGCCCGAAACTCCGAACTCTATACCTGGGGACTCCCAACAAGTCAAAAGGTGTGAAATTAGATCAATGCATGCACAATGTGAGAAATTATCCTAGTTATTCAATAAAAATCGCCATTCTTGAAGAATTTCCAAATTCCAACCCCGGTCTCTCATGATCGAATTTCGAAAATTCTCGAAGGGATCACTCACCCATAGCATAAGGATCACTAAGGTGTGATTTCTACTTGAATTCATGGCCTAAAATGTAAAGTTACAAAATCCTCAAGAACCCTAAAATTTCTACCTAATTTTATGATTTTGAGATGATTTAGTAGTGAATTTAATTAGGAATTAATGTTAAAGCTAGAAGATTATGGGTTTTAACTTACCTCTTACAGCGGGTGGTCGTGGGAGGTGCTGCCCAAACTTGGATGCTCTCAAATGGAGGTTGATGGTGAGTAAAATGAAGAAAAACCCGTAATTCTGACATTTAAAAGGGGCTGGCAACAGTGATTTCCGCACCTGCGAGAAAATCACCGCCCTTGCGGAAAAAAGGGCATGGGACCCTGGCATCGCACCTGCGGAGAAGGAGTCTGCACCAGCGGTCCCGCTCCTGCGGCCTGGAGCTCGCACCTGCGGACTTTGGGCAAGGGGCTGAGGTCGCGCCTGCGGAGGGGTTTCCGCACCAGCGGACCCTCTCCTGTGGAATTTGTTCCGCACCAGCAAAGGCAACCGCACCTACAGTCACACCAGCAACAGCTGCACCAGCAGTTGTTTTAGCTGGTTTTTGGCCTTGTGTGGTGTCCGGGAGGCACCTGGGCCCACCCGAACCCCCGTCCAAATATACCAACAAGTCTGTATTCATGATACGGACTCTCTCGAACTTCCGGAACATGGAAAACAACAACAAAAATCAAAATTCCACCCCAAAACCAAATTGAATCAAAACTAAGAACTTGAAATTCTAGAATTCACTTCAATGCGCCGAACCGGCCTAAACTACTCGGAATGACTTCAAATTTTGCAGACAAGTTATAAATGACATGACGGAACTATTCCCGATCTCGGAATTTCATTCAGACCTCGGGAACATAAAATTACCTTTCAAGCCAAATTTCAAATTCTTTAAAAACCTCAAAACTTCATTAACTCCAATTTTCCTCATTTTGATCCGAAACCCGTCAAATCAAGTCTGTTTCTTACCAAATTTCACAGATAACTTAAATAACACATATTGAACCTATTCCGAGCGCCGAAATCATAATACGGGCCCGGCAACACAAGTTTCACATCAAGGTTCATTTTCATAAGCCCTTAATATTTTTATAAAACAATTTTTTTTGAAAATTCATTTCTCAGACTTGGGTCCTCGGAATTCGATTCCGGGCATACGCCCAAGTCCCATATTTTCCTACAGACCTTCTGGGACCGTTGAATCACTGATCCGGGTCCGTTTACCAAAAATGTTGACCAAAGTCAACTTTATTCAATTAATTTATCAAAAAATATAACTCTCAATCAAGTTTTCACATAAAGGTTTCCCGGCTACGGGTCAGGGCTGCGCACGCACATCGAGGTGAGATTAATGGAGGCTTTCAGGGCCTCGGAACACAGTCAATATTAGATGCACATAAGATGACCCCTTTTTGGGTCATCACAATCTCCCCCTCTAAAACAAACGTTCGTCCTCGAACTGACGTAGAGCCGTACCAGATGTGCCGAATAGTTGTGGATACCTGCTCTGCATGTCCTCCTCGGACTCCCAAGTCGCCTCACCGACTGGTTGGCCCTTCCACTGGACCTTTACGGCAGAAATTCTCTTAGACCTCAACTGGCGGTCCTTCCTATCAATAATAGCAAGTGGCTCCTCCTCGAAGCCTAACTTCTCATCTAACTGAATAGTGCTAAAATCAATCACGTGAGAGAAATCTGCATGATATCTCCGGAGCATGGATACATGAAATACCGGATGAACTCTCGATAAGGCGGGAGGTAAAGCGAGCTCATAAGCAACCTCCCCGACTCGCCTCAACACCTCGAAAGGGCCTATAAACCTGGGGCTCAGCTTGCCCCTCTTCCCGAATCTCATAATGCAGTTCATCGGCGAAATCTTCAACATAACCTTATATCCCTCCATAAATGCTACATCACGCGCCCGCTGATCCGCGTAACTCTTCTGTCTGGACTGAGCTGTACGAAGCCTTTCCTGAATAATCTTCACCTTTTCCAAGGCATCTCTCACTAGATCTGTACCATATAGCTGGGCCTCGCCAGGCTCAAACCACCCAATTGGAGAACGACATCGCCGACCATATAAAGCCTCGAATGGAGCCATATCGATGCTAGACTGATAACTATTATTGTATTCAAAATATGCCAAAGGCAAGAACTAGTCCCATTGACCGCCAAAATCAATCGCACAAGCCCTGAGCATATCCTCCAAAATCTGAACTGTACGCTCCGACTGACCATCAGTCTGAGGGTGAAATGCTGAGCTGAGATCTATCTGAGTGCCCATCTCACTTTGCAATGCTCTCCAGAAATGCGAGGTGAACTAAGGACCTCAATATGATATAATGGAGACCGGCACACCGTGCAACCAGGCTATCTCCCGAACATAAATCTGGGCCAGCCTCTCCGTAGTAAAAGTAGTAGCCACAGGGATGAAATGCGCCGATTTGGTCAACCTATCCACAATGACCCAAACCGCGTCAACCTTCCGCAAAGTCCGAGGCAACCCAACCACAAAGTCCATGGTGATGCGCTCCCATTTCCACTCAGGAATGGGCATCTGCTGAAACAGGCCTCCTGGCCTCTGGTGCTTGTACTTGACCTGCTGACAATTGAGACACCTAGCCACAAACTGAACTATATCTTTCTTCATTCGTCTCTACCAGTAGTGTTGCTTCAAATCACGGTACATCTTTGTCGCACCCGGATGAA
Organism: Nicotiana undulata; assembly: GCA_005239495.1. NCBI lineage: Eukaryota > Viridiplantae > Streptophyta > Magnoliopsida > Solanales > Solanaceae > Nicotiana > Nicotiana undulata. The sequence continues at coordinate 136,281 of ML243166.1, forward strand.
CAGAATACCGAGAACTGTGGGCCTCTTCCAAAATTCTCTTCCTCAAGCCATCAATATTAGGAACACATAAACGGCCCTGGAGCCTCAAGACACCATCCTCGCCTAAAGTAACCTCCTTGGCCCTGCCTTGGACCACTGCATCCCGAAGCTCTGCAAGGCATGGATCATCAAACTGTCGAGCCTTAATCTCCCCCAACAATGAAGACTGAGCAACTACATGAGCCAAAACTCGACCAGGCTCTGAAAGGTCCAATCTCACAAGGCGATTGGCCAAGGACTGCATGTCCAAGGCTAAAGGTCTCTCCTCAGCTGCAATGTAGGCCAAGCTACCCATACTCGCCGCCCTCCTACTCAAAGCATCTGCTACTACATTCACCTTGCCCGGGTGATATAAAATAGTGATATCATAATCTTTTAACAACTCAAGCCATGTCCGCTGCCTCAAGTTAAGGTCCCTCTGCTTAAGCAAGTATTGTAGGCTGCGGTGGTCAGTATAGACCTCACAAGATACACCATATAGATAATGACGCCATATCTTCAAAGCATGAACAATCGCCGCCAACTCCAAATCGTGCACAAGGTAATTCTTTTCATGAACCTTTAGCTTTCGCGAAGCATAAGCGATAACCCTGCCAACATGCATCAGCACACACCCCAACCCAACGCGTGAAGCGTCGCAATACACAATATACATCCCAGAACCGGAAGGCAATGACAGAACTGGTGATGAGGTCAAAGCTGACTTGAGCTTCTAAAAGCTCACCTCGCACTCGCCGGACCACCGAAATGGGGCATTCTTCTAAGTCAATCTGGTCAATGGGGTTGCAATAGAGGAGAACCCCTCCACGAATCGGCGATAATAGCCTGCGAGGCCCAAGAAACTCCTGATCTCTACAGCTGAAGTAGGACGCAGCCAACTCTGAACCGCCTCAATCTTCTGAGGATCAACCTTGATACCTTCCCCAGATACCACATGCCCCAAAAATGCCACGGAATCTAACCAGAACTCACACTTGGAGAACTTAGCATACAACTTTTGTTCCCGCAAGGTCTGGAGCACAATTCTCAAGTGCTTCTCATGCTCACCCAGGCTCCGGGAGTAGATCAAGATGTCATCAATGAAAACGATGACGAAGGAAAACGGTCTGAATACCCTATTCATCAAGTCCTTGAATGTTGTTGGGGCATTAGTCAAACCAAAGGACATCACCAGGAACTCATAATGGCCATATCTGGTACGAAATGCAGTCTTCAGAACATCTGAAGCCCGAATCCTCAGCTGATGATAACCCGATCTCAAGTCAACCTTAGAAAACACACGAGCACCCTGTAACTGATCAAACAAATCATCGATGCGCGACAGAGGATACTTATTCTTGATGGTTACTTTATTTAGCTGGCGATAGTCAATGCACATCCGCATAGACCCATCCTTCTTCTTCACAAATAAGACTGGAGCACCCCACGACGACACACTCGGCCTGATGAACCCCTTGGCCAACAACTCCTCAAGCTGCTCCTTCAACTCATTTATCTCCTTAAGAGCCATATGATAGGGGGGAATGGAAATAGGCTGAGTATCTGGAGCCAAATCAATACAGAAGTCAATATCTCGATCTGGAGGCATGCCTGGAAGATCCGAAGGAAACACTTCCGGAAACTCTCGAACAACAGGTACTGAATCAATGGTAGGAGACTCAGCGGTGGTGTCCCGCACATAAGCAAGGTAAGACAAACAACCCTTCTCGACCATATGCCGAGCCTTTATGAAGGAAATAACCCGGTTGGAGGCACTAGCTGAAGAACCTTTCCATTCTAGTCTAGGCGACTCATGCATGGCTAAAGTGACTGTCTTGGCATGGCAATCTAACACAGCATGATAAGGAGATAACCAATCCATGCCTAGGATAACCTCAAAATCAATCATATCCAGCAATAAAAGATCTGCTCTGGTATCAAAACCGTAGAAAGTTACCACACAAGACCGGTAGACTTGGTCTACCACCACAGAATCACACACCGGAGTGGACACATATATAGGAGAACACAAGGACTCACGAGGGATATCCAGAAAATGAGCGAATAGTACGGAGACATATGAATATGTGGATCCTGGATCAAATAGTACCGAAGCATCCCTACCACATACTGAGATAATACATGTGATTACGGCGTCTGAGGCTACTGCATCTGATCTGGCCGGAATGGCATAAAATCTGGCTGAGGCTCCTGAAGACTGAACTCCCCAGAGTGAACAGGAACTAACTGACCTCCTCCTGACTGGCCTTCCCCTCTAAGACGACCCCTGCCAACCTGTCCTCCACCTAGAGGTGGCCGGTCTACTGGTGCTGAACTCCTAGGCTGATAACTTTGATGCACTGCCTTGCCCCGATACTTGGGACAAAACCTCCACGTATGACCCGGCTCCCCACACTTGAAATAACTTCCTGGTGCTACAGCCCGCTGCCCGAAAGAGGAAGAACCCTGAATAGCTGGAGGGTGGTGTAAACCCTCTGCTAAGGCATTAAAACAGGATCTAGAGGATCTCTGATGACTGGAATAATTGCTGGGTGCACCCAGGGTGGCTGGGGGATGATAGGAACGCTCTGGCATAGCGCCGAACTAAGGCCTCGCTGAAATACCCCTGGGAGGTAGTGGAGGTGCTGAATATGAGGGCCTACTGAACTGGCCGCCTCCGAACTGACCTCTACCCCTAGCTGGAGCACCCCTGAAGTCACCTGTGAACCTGGCCCCCTTGTCCTGCTGACCTGGCTGACCATGCTCCCTGCTCCTCATACGGTAACCCTCAATTCGTCGGGCTATCTCGACTACAAGCTGGTATGGGGTACCCATCTCTACATCTCTGGCCATAGAGGCCCTAATACCTGGATGCAAGCCTGCCACAAACTGCTGCACCCTCTCGGCATCAGTAGGCAATATCATAAGGGCATGGCGAGACAACTCGGAAAATCTAGCCTCATAATCAGTCACTGACATCTGCCCCTGCTCTAGTCGCTTAAACTGACCCCGTAGCTCCTCCCTCTCCGAAGGTGGAATGTACCTGTCTAGAAATAGCTGAGCGAACTGATCCCAAGTGACAGTAGGAGAATCTGCTGGCCTGCTGAGAATATATTACTGCCACCACTTGCGAGCTCTGCCCTCTAACTGAAATGTGGTGAAATCTACTCTATGGGACTCCAAAATCCTCATGTTGTGCAGTCTGTCCCTGCACCTATCAATAAAATCCTAAGCATCCTCTCCCCGCTCACCCACGAAGACTGGAGGGCAAAGTCGGGTCCATCTATCCAACATCTTCTGCTGGTCACCCTCTGCAACTGGCCTGGGCTCTAGGGCTGCTACTACAGGCCGAACCCCTCCCACGGGTGGTGTGTCCGGGTATGACGTGCTGCTGCTGCCTGAGCGGTAGGAGTCTGGACTCCCCCTTCTGCTTGAGAAGTAGCAGGGTCGGCTGGAAATAAACCAGCCTGAGACATAGTGTCCATAAATCTCAACATACGACCCATGACCTCCTGGAAGCCTGGCCCCGTCATGAAATCACTGGAGCAGGTGCTACTGGAGGCACCTCATCCTGCCCCTCCATAATCGGGTCCTCTGGTGGTGCCACTGGCATAGATCTGGGACGCCCTCGTCCCTTGCCTCGAGCAGGTGCTCTGCCCCTGCCTCTACCCCGACCTTAGGCAGCGGGGGCAGCGGCCTCTTCCAGACCAGGAACATTGGATGCACGCGTCCTCACCATCTGTGAGAGAGATAGAAGAATGAGTTTGAGTACATCATAGACTGCACGACAGGATATGAATAAAGGGAAGTTTCCTAAAACCCCATAGCCTCCCGAAGATAAGTACAGACATCTCCGTATCGATCCGCAAGACTCTACTGGTCCTGCCCATGACTCGTGAGTCTTTCATGAACCTAGGGCTCTGATACCACGTTGTCACGACCCAAATCTTGATTCAGGTCGCAATGGTGCCCAACGGTGAGGTTAGTCCAGCCAATATAGAAACACTAAGTGTTACCATTCCCCGTTACGCAAATTTCCTCTTTTAACAAATTTTTAAACAGATATAAACATGATAATGGAGGTGATGTGAATAAAACTACAAGTGCGGAAAATCAACCAATAGGCATATTGCATAACATATGTACAACCAACAACCCAAAATATACACCATGTATGTGCCAAGAACTAGTGTCACTAGTGCCACGGGAAACTACTAAATATACAATGACTACAATATATACAGAGTCTCCGTCTGAATGAAATGGACATAGAAATATAACAAAAGAACTCCAGGGTGCTGCTAGGAAGTCGACGGGAAAGCAGCTCACCGTGAAGTATGACCACGCTATCAATATCTAGCACCGGTCTAATAATCAGACGTGCCAGCCTCCGGACCTGTACAGTCAAGTACAGAAAGAAAAGAAAGTGCATCATGAGTACATATTAAATAAATATGTACCGAGAGAGTATCCCGCCTAAACTCGAAGAAGTAGTGACGAGAGGTCGACTCGATACTCACTAAGGTCCAGCAGTGATAACATATGATAGAATAAGACGAAATACAGTAGGAATGTCAGGGAAAATAAGCAACAACTATATATATATCAAAGTAGAAAAATACAAACAATTGCTGAACTAAACAATAAAGCACTTTCAAGAGTAAGACCACCGAACGAAACAATAATCACAAATTCATAGATCCGTCGTGGCGTACGGCCCGCTCACATAAGCCAAAATTTGATACCCTCAAATTACACTTTAAAATAGTGTAAAGCGGTCGAAGTCAAATATAATAACCCAACGAGGTTGGTCGAATCCCACAGGGAATAGGTGTGAAAATGTTACTTTGATAGTGTGATTCTTAACTCAAATCATAATTCTACTCCATTAGTAAATGGGGAGATGGGGGTTGGTTGTGTAATAGATTAATAAAAATAGTAGCAATGAGATTTACTTAAAAGTGTAGTTAATATGATTAGGTGAACCAAGGTTGTGTCCCCTTTTAATGACGTGTAATGCAAATGGGTATTAATATGATATATTTCTAATGGGAAGTTCTTGATATGCACTTGATTTCTAGATGGCTACCCAATATTTTCCAATAATAGAGAAGTATTTCCTCTTTATAATTTTCCCAAATATAAAAGAGTTGCAATGAAATCCAAACCACTTTATGCCAAATAAAATCATCTTATCCCTAAGTGATTTTATTAAACAAGGTTTACAGTCTTGGGTCTTTGATATTTACCCTTACCAATTCTAACCCACTTTTCCAAGCTAAGAAAGAATTTATGGCATGAGTTAATGTTTGCAACCACTAACAAGAAATGTATAATGAAGAGTAAATAAATATTAACAACCCATTATGCATATATTCAATGTTAAATACCCAAATACATAACACTCATTTAGGGTCCACAACCTTAGTATTTAAGGCTAGCTACTCATAATAAATGACAAAAAGCTAGGAGTATTAAGTGTCATGAATGCTTACAAATCAATAATGAAGTGTTATAATGCTTCCAAAAAGAGAGAATATTCTAATAGGGGAATGTTCTTCAAAAACTGGACAAGAATGACCCACAAAACCCAAGTAAATCCTTTTATAGTGGGCCAAAGGTCGGGTGGGTCACAGACAAAAATACCCCTGCGGACAGGTTATGCGATTGCGTTCCTGTCGCATACCAGGAATGCGGATCGTATCCTTCTTGTTCACATCTCATAACTAAACCCTAGTTTCCTGGTCGTCACCGCATTGTTGATTTGCGGTTCGCATTGTTGATGTGCGACCGCAGATTCACATCGCATTCTTGGTGCAACTTCAGGTATCGGAGATTCTGCGGTTAAGTATGCGGTTCGCATGTGAGTTATGCGATCGCATACTCGACCGCATTTTAGCCCTTGAGATTGGCCCATCTTGTCTGTTGCAGTCTGCGATCCCTGGGTGAAAAATATGTTTCGCATTTGAGTTATGCGACGCTCTCTTGTCAGATATGCGATCGCATAGTGTTGCTCCCCTCACTTTTTAGCTTCTTTGCTTTCTTTTCATGGTCTTGAGTATTTACATCTCATGCACT